>JAVIAB010000090.1:0-51497 GCA_032433765.1 Megaustenia siamemsis | reverse complement strand
CTTTGTCAAGCAAGTTCTGATGACGAGCTCTATGACGAGCTCTATGACGAGCTCTATGACGAGCTTTGTCAAGCAAATTCTGAAGGTAGAGAAACAATGTCAGGATGTTGAGGTCGTTGGAATGGAGTAGAAGAAGCTGCTTGAAGGCTGGACACAGATCATTCCACCATCAATGTCACAAACTTCAACTCGTTTCAGCCTGCCACCGCTGCCTGTGCGCTGGCGGACACTCTGGGTTCATGCAACTGTAAACGTGTAACCGGTAACGCCACAAAGGTGACTGGGATCTTCAAACTCCGGATTTCTTCAGCTTGTTTGTCAATCATACATTGTGAGCTCCGGATTTCTTCAGCTTGTTTGTCAATCATACATTGTGAGCTCCGTATCAAACTTGTGTATGATTTTTGTTTTTTATTTAAAACTTGTCGAAGTAATGAGCAAATTACGGAGACAACGCGTAGAGCATGAAACATTGTTGGTTCCATATAAGATAGTCTAAGGTACACGCTTGATGACGTCAGGTTCTGGAATCGTTGATAGAGCAGACGAGATATGTGGAAAGAGGAAGCAACGAGAGGCAGGCAAGGTGTAGTCGCTTTCTTTCTGAGGTTGAACAATTTCACGGTTCATGTAGCTCGCCGAGTTAAGTACTCAACATGTGAAGGCCACAATCATATAGCAGATATCGCTGTCTCTGCGGTCGCACAAACACATACTACTTCTTCAACCTGAACAAAGAGCATACAAATAAATCTGCTTTGTTTTCACTCACTTTCGTCGATTCTACAGAGCTGTGCGCTGTGTTGGGGATGTCCTGTGTTGTGCAGCAAACAATGAAACAGAAACAAACGTACGCTGTACTATTATGATGATTAAGAGCTCGATTGAGTCGAATGGGGTCAGCCTCACCAACCAGGGGCAAAGAGTCACCAAAATATGAGGCACAGCTTCAGCGTGTAGCAGTATGCTTGTTGTGTGCGCTGCCGTCTCACCCACGCCGTGGTCAGAAATCGATCTGTGCGAATTGTGGCCAGGCCCAGTGAGCTCTGAGTGCGGCTGGTCGGGATTACGTGTAGAACACGATGAATCTTTATGAGGGCCTTGCGTTGCTTCTTTAATTCACAACTGAAAAATGGTTTCCTCTCTACATTTATTTTAAAATGAAGAAAACGAAGAGGCAAATGCAAAGAGGAAACAAACAAAAAATATGCTGTACTTTTTTAATGAATGAAAAAAAAGAAAGAAAAAAGAAAGAAAGAAAGAAAGAAAGAAATATGTCACGTCTCGAGTGTGCTGTGTTAGGAATGGTGATCGCACCAGCATTTTGTTTATCATCGGTACAATTTTTGAGAGTGTCATCAGCCAGGCCACCCCTACCCCCCCTACCCCCCCCCTTTTTTCCCCCCAATGTGCAGTACCATTAACAGCTGACGAATCCAGAGCCGACAGTTCTGGGAAAAGCGCCGGTGTCTATTCCAGTAGACGAGTGTTCTACCATCATCATGTGGCTATCACAATCGACCTGATTCCACTTTCGCCTGCTTCAAGTGTGCCCAGTCGTCTCGTGTTGTCGCACATTGGTCGGGTTGCTGTACCTCGTTGGTTACAAGCACTCGATCCGCTCTGTCATTTTGTTACTTCAGGTTTTGCCGCGTTCGACTCATGAGTCATGACTCAGGATCACTTGATAGCAGTGACTGAGCCATTATTGTCGCGATAGCAGACTTCGATCAAGAGGGCCTTATGTGAGCCATGAGTCTAATGATAGTTTCGGTAGCACACATCCCTTTCTGGCACCAGATGGACTTGGAAATATTCTGTGTACACTGTCGCTGTTCTTACGCAGCAGCTGTTGCTGTGAAGGTTTTTTTACGCGTTGATTAAATGTTTGATTTGCTCCGTTTGTTTTTGTAGTTTCCCCTTGTTCTCTGTTCGCATTTGTATTCATGATTTCTTAAATATCATCCATGTTTGAATACGCGAGGAATGGAAGGTAAAACAATGATATTTAAACATAATTTTCTTTCTTTCTATCTCAGAAACCTGCAGTCGGAAAGGCAGAGTCAACGACCTACAGCTGACCAAGCCTCTTGTTACTTCCCAGTTTGGCGCGCCAAAACATACTGGCCAAAGAGGTGACAATCACCGCAGCGTACCAGATCTGTTCATATAGACAATCTGGCATAGCAATACCTCTAGAATAGGGAAGTCCCGCAGTGTACCAGATCTGTTCATATAGACAATCTGGCATAGCAGTACCTCTAGAACAGTCAAACCCCAAGTTCTCCATCAGAACTCGAAAGATAAAGAAAGCCACTGCGTCCCGTCTTACCCTAATACTAATTCTATAAACTCAGGCTTGAGCCGATTGTGGGACTTAATCATGTTTGAATACATGTCTGTCCATGATCAATGACAAATTGTCAACGACATGTGTCCATGATTTATTATATGTTGTCTATGTTCGAAAAAAAATCCTGTCTCTCCTTGTGACCTATGTGGAACATCATGTTAGTTCCTTTAAATCAAACTCACATTTTATAGTTGTTGTGGACAGTACCACGCAATGCCGTCCTCCAACCCAATCTACGTAATACTCATTTCTAGAGGCTGTGGGAAATCCAGTGACGTCATATTGTCGAGAAATCTCAACGGTTGTGGGACTAATCATAGTCTTCCTAGTCAGTTGGCCAATCATCATTTTGTTGGCCAATCATCATTTTGTTGGCCAATCATCATTTTGTTGGCCAATCATCATTTGTTGGCCAATCATCATTTGTTGGCCAATCATCATTTTGTTGGCAAATCATCATTTGTTGGACAATCATCATTTTGTTGGCTAATCATCATTTTGTTGGCCAATCATCATTTTGTTGGTCAATCATCATTTTGTTGGCAAATCATCATTTTGTTGGCCAATCATCATTTTGTTGGCAAATCATCATTTTGTTGGACAATCATCATTTTGTTGGCAAATCATCATTTTGTTGGACAATCATCATTTTGTGGCTAATCATCATTTTGTTGGCCAATCATCATTTTCTTGGTCAATCATCATTTTGTTGGCAAATCATCATTTTGTTGGCCAATCATCATTTTGTTGGCCAATCATCATTTTGTTTGCCAATCATCATTTTGTTGGCCAATAATCATTTTGTTGGCAAATCATCATTTTGTTGGACAATCATCATTTTGTTGGCTATTCATCATTTTGGTTGGCCAATCATCATTTTGTTGGCCAATCATCATTTTTTTGGCAAATCATCATTTTGTTGGCCATCATCATTTTGTTGGCCAATCATCATTTGTTGGCCATGTAATGAGAAGAGAACAACTGGAATATATTGTAACAACTGGAAAAATTGAGGGATGAAGTAGATAGAGGGAAGCAAAGAGAAAAGATATCAGACAGCTTAAGAGAATGGCTGGCAGAAGGTCAACAACAGAAATGATAAATAGCTGTCGTGATCGAAAGTTGTGGAGAGACATGATCACCTAAGCCAGCACCCGGCACTTGATGATGATGAGTCAGTTGGCGTGTGTCCTAGCTCTTTCACCGTTTGTAGGTGGGTTTACCATTTTAAAGTACATTTATAAATAGTCTCTTAAATACTCTTGTCTACATGTTCCACGTTTGATTCTAAATCCTCACATATGACTGAACCGTGATAAATTGCTCTGCTGCACTAAAAGAACGACAACTCAGTTTTGTTTATTATTTCCCACTTGTCCATCAATCAAAATCTGGCTCAAGCTGACAATAAAACAAACCATTACAGAGTTATCCCATTTCTGGCCCCCTAACAATGCCCGCCTTGGGACTGATAAAACAACCAAATCTGGCCTCTAAGAGCATGTATTTTTCCTGTAGCAAACATCTGCTTCTAAAGGGTGCGCCATCAACAGATCTGGGGCAAATCCATAAATGCCTTTAAAATGTAAGCGTCACGAAAAATGCTCATAATAGTAGAGTCAGGAACAAACATGTCATTGTAAAACAATATTCCATAAAACTCGTTGTTTAGAAGATAAAAACAAGGGAAGATAAAAGATTATTATTTAGGGGAAAGTCTCTTAGGGTCCACCCAGCCTTTTTAAATGGATGCCAGAGACATGCTTCTGGAATGGGAGGCACTGGCCACATCACCTCATGAGACTGAGGCTTGAGTCACACAAAAAAGAACAGCAATCGTATAGCCAAACAATTTGTGTATGGGGAACATAGCAGTCGAAATAGATCAAAGGACAAACTAGTGTCGGTGAAAACAAAAATAAAATCTGGATTTAGATCATAGTAGGGCTTCTTGTTAATATGGCGGATTGGCAGCAGGAACCATTGAGGCTCAGTTTGAAATGTGTTACTTGTTGCAGTTTCCTCATATTCCAAGTCCGGCTTGCTGCTGGAGCTACTGAGTTTAGTGCTGTGTGCACATCGTGAGATGTTTATTTCATCCGGATCGTATTTCGTTATTCCGATTGCTCACGATAAATGAAGATATCGTATGACGAAGGAAGCTGCGCTCACTTTCGGTGCCGCTTGGCCTTATGTCTTCAACCGTGTGCGTAGCTGCTATTATGGGGACTTCAGCTGCCCTTCTTGTATTGATCGTTCAATGAGATGATTTAATTCTGATTATTCCAATGACACGGCGGTTGAGCAATTATGGATTTTAATTTGTTTGCAGTGATACCGGGACCTTCGACTAACCATAATCATACATGGAGAGTAAACATAAAAAATAAATACACAGAAACTTTTGAAAAAGAGATGATGGTAAAATCTGAAGATAAATGGCTCATGTGGGAGCAGATTTGGCCAAACACCACAAGTACAACTTGTTCATTCTGTGGTCGGACCTGTCTATTCAATATTGGCAGATTAAGACACAAGAGAGTCTGCTAAGTAAAGCAGAACAAAGTCAAGGTGAAGTACGAGACTTGAACCGGCGTCTTAGCACGCGAGTTAACACACATATGTGCTCGGCCGCCTATCCAGAAATGTTCGGAGATTTCTGTATAGTGTCGCCTCAAGCATCGAAACTCAGATGCGAGGCAACATTCCTCACCTTCCCAAGGTCATACCCTGGTACCCATTTCTACCAAAGGCTGGGTCGACCGTGGGGGTATTTTTTTTCCAACCACGAGTACAATTCACACTGCTCCCAGCGGGAATCGAACACGGGTTGTCCGAGCGTCGGTAGTCCAGTCGGGTGGTTTTCCCAACTCGGCTACCGAGGCCTCCTAGAGCAGAATACACACCGGAACTACTATTCGAGCTTTTTCGTCCTATAATTGTTTGTCTACAAAGCAGGTATTTCAGCTCTGTCATGGCGATGCTTGTTGTAATAGGAAATACAGATTTACAATTGATTCCTGAGTTGTGTTCCCTATGATGTAGTTAGGAGCACACACAAGTGAACGATACCGCAAGTGATTGCAACTTTGTCAAGTTGTGTGTGCTGTAACGCAATCCTCTTGTGACGTTGTGTGAGGATTACGGGTTCGATCCTACTTCGCACTGTTTATTATTTTTGTACTTTCTGTTTTGTTTATTTCTGGATTTTTCCGAGTGTTGTGAACATCATCATGTGCCATACGGTTGACGTAGGTGATCATGTCCCTCCACAATCTTCTATCTACAGTGCATCGTATCAGTTCTGTTGTTGACTGTTTTCCATGCCATGACACCAAGCTATCCAGTATTTTCTCTCTTTGTCGCCCGCGATCTCTCTTTCCTTTTATTTTGCCAGTTGTAACCAAGTATTCCAACTTTCCTCTTCTCATGATGTTCCCGAAAAATGTTGATTGCTTCTTTCTGATGTTTTTTAAGAGTTCCCTTTTTGTGTTGGCCTCTTTGAGAACTTCCTCATTGCTCTTTTTTCTGTCCAGGGAACTTTCAACATTCTTCTGAGAAATCCCATCTCTGTGGCCTCTAATCGTCTTTTCATTTGTTTGTCTACTGTCTATGATTCGCTTCCATAGGTCAGAATTGGTTCTATATGACACCGATGAACTCTTTTTCTCATTTTTATTGACATAGATTTGTTGCATAAGATATTTTTCATTTTCTTAAATGCTATTTTGGCCTGAGCTATTCTGCTTTTTATTTCTGTGGTGCATCTCCCATCTGATGTTATTATTGTGCCCAAGTATTTGAAAACGTTGCACTTGTTTCAGATTTGTCTCGTTTATTTGTATGTTGCATGATGGTGGTGATTGTTTCTTCGATATAGCCATTACTTCTGTTTTCTTACTATTCAGACTGAGACCTTTCTTGTTGCTTTCTTTTACTATTATGTCTATCATTTCTTGTAGTTCGTTCTCTGTCTGTGCTATTAAGACTGTGTCATCCGCATATCGCAAATTATTTATGTTGCGACCGTTGACTTCAATTCTTTTTTGTCTACTATTGAAAACATAATATTTCGCTGTAAAGTGAAAAACAAATCCGGCGACAGAACACAGCCTTGTCTGACTCCTTGTTTTATATATTGGAATTGTCCTGCTTGGTTGTTAATTCGTATAGCTGCTGTATGTGATGAACATACCAATCATTAAAATTGTTCGTTGATTTGTAGTCTCGGAAGTATCCCGTCTCGTAAAAAAAATGCATGCATTATTATAATTTGTATTTAGCTTGCAACCATCTATCTATCTATTGACCTTTCGAGCCGTAACCGGCCCATAGGGCGTAGACCAAGATACACCTTCTCCTATATGAATTTTTGTTCTAGCAGTTTTCTTTTAAAGATATTTTATCAAATCTCGCCATCTGTCTCTGTTCTGTGCAAGCAGTTCTATCTCATTGAGGGAGCCGATTCCTGCTGCTCTTGCCTCTCTCATCAATGTTCTTCTCAGTGTCTCCCTGGGTCTTCCTCTTTTTCCTGTTGTTTCCCATATGAGGGCTTGCTTTGCTATTCGATTATTATCTCTTCTCATCACATGTCCAACGTATGACCATCGTCTTTTCTTTATTACTGAAGATATTAGTGGTTGATTGGCGATTTCTCTAATTTCCTCGTTTGTTTTGAATTCGTTCCATTCTATACCAAGTATTTTCCTTAGACATTTATTTTCGAATGCGTTCAACTTTGTTTCTATATCTCTTGTTGTTTTCCAGCTTTCACACGCATACGTAAGGGTTGATAGTACATTTGATTTGAATAGCCTAAGTTTTGTGTTTGTGCTAATGAGTTTTGATTTCCACAACTTTTCAAGGCTTCTGAAAGACATTGCTGCTTTAGCCAGTCTGATTCTAATTTCTTTGCTCGTATCCCCTTCTCGATCAATGTGACTTCCAAGATAGATGAAGTGATCGATCTCTTCTACTGGTTTGTTTTCCATGTATATTTGTCACTTGTTGGAATTAAACTTTTCATGACTTTAGTCTTTTCATGATTGACCTCAAGCCCAATTTTGCTGGCTATTGATGATAGTTCATTTGTGTTTTCCTGCATCGTTTTTATCTGATTGCTGATGAGAACTATGTCATCAGCAAAGTCCAGGTCCTCCAAATGGTCTCCTTGTATCCATTCGATGCCTTTATTACCAGTGCAGCATTTCTTCATTATGAAGTCCATAACAATTCCAAATAACAAGGGCGATAAAATACATCCTTGTTTAACCCCAGTTTCTATTGGGAAACATTCGCTCAGTCCTTCCTCTGTTCGAACTGCACATGTGTAACCATCATACATGTCTTTGATAATATTTATGATTTTTGATGGTAAGCCATATTGCTTCAGAATTTTCCACAAAGAATCTCTATGAATACTATCAAATGCTTTTTTGAAGTCGATGAAGTTAAGTACAAAAGGTTTTTGCTTTTCAATGTGTTCCTCCAATATAAGTCGTAGAGTGAAAATGTGGTCAAGACAGCTTCTCCCTTTTCTAAACCCAGCCTGTTCTTCACGCATTACTGTATCTATTGAATCCTTTATTCTATTTAGGATGATTTTACAGAATAATTTTGAGGCAACTGACAAAAGTGTCACGCCTCTCCAATTGTTACAATCTCTAAGATTGCCCTTTTTTGGGATCTTAACAATGATTCCTTTTTTCCATTTATGAGGCGTCTTCTCTGTTTTCCAAATGATGTTGAACATTTTTGGAGATGTATTAAATTATGGCTATCAATTGCCTTGAGGATCTCAGCTGTTAACTTATCCTCTCCAGCAGCCTTGTTATTGGTCATTAGCTTTAAGGTGGTTTCTATTTCACTCAAGTGAAGTCATCTAAATTTACATCTAATTCTGCTGCTGGTGTTTCAGCTTCAAAATCTATTAAACTGTGAGGTAGTGGACGGTTAAGAATTTCTTTGAAGTGTTCCGCCCAACGGGCTTTTATGTCTGCGCTTGTTGTTAGCATTAATCCAGATTTGTCTAGAATTGGTGTTCCACTGGATGTATAGGTGTTTGTCAGCATCTTTTGTACAGTATAAAGAGTTCTGCTGTCTCCTGTAATTGCAGCTGTCTCTGCTTTCTCTGCCAAGTTGTCTATATAAGCTCTTGTATCTCTTCTTGCCGAACTTTTCACTTTGTTGTCTAATTCTTTGTATGTTGCTTTTGCCAGAACCTTTCCAAGATCTGTCTTTACATTAGTCATGGCTCTCTTCGCTTCTCTTCTTTCTTTGATGTATTTCCATGTGGTGTCTGAGATCCAAGCTCGTTTTTCCATTTTCTTCAGTCCAGCACTTGCTTCTGCTGCTGTCATTAGTATTTTGCTCTGTGAGTCCCACATTTCATTGATATCTAAGTCTATTTCACCAGTGCTGAATAACAATTACTTAGCTCTATGTTAAACTTTTCCTTTATTGCTTCATCTTTCAGTTTATGACTATCAATTTTATGTGTAATTGACCTCTTCTGTTGGTTTCTAAATTTTAATCTTATTTTCCCAATGCACAGGTTGTGGTCACTATTAACATCAGCACCTCTGTATGCTCTTACATCTATTAATGATGATCTGAATTGTTGTTTAATACATAGGTGGTCAATTTGATTTGATGTTCTATCATCAGGAGATATCCATGTTGTTTTGTGGATATTTTTATGTGGAAATAATGTCCCACCTATAACTAAATTTTCTATTAAACATAATTCTATTAATCTTTCTCCATTCTGACTTGTTGTATTACAGCCTTCTCTCCCCATCACATGTTCCACTCCTGCGTTATCTTGTCCTACTTTGGCGTTGAAGTCTCCCATTACAATTAAAAGATCGTGTTTTGGTATTTTGTTTATAAGTTGTTGCAGTTGGTTATAAAAATCATCCTTAACTTCATCATCAGCTTCGTTAGTAGGCGCATAACATTGAATAATTGAAAGTCTTCCATGTTTTGTTTTGTATCGTGTTCGTATCAGACGGCTATTTACCGGTTCCCATTCTAATAAACTTCTTGCAGCTTTGTCTGTCATCATTATGCCTACTCCTTCACGGTGTTTTCCATCTTCCCTTCCAGAAAAAACTACTATTTTATTATCAATAGATCTCCTACCTGTTCCAGGCCAGCGCATTTCGCTTAATCCTAAAATATCTAGATCGTATCTGTCCATCTCGCTCGCGACCTGTGCATGTTTCGTCGGAGCGGCCATTGTTCGCACATTCCAGAATCCTATTTTTGTTGTTGTTTTAGGGCCGAAAAAACTATCACTACTATCTACTGCTAATTTACACATTCTGTATCAGGTCTACGTTTCATTAACAACATCGTTTTTACGATAGCGGCTTGTTAAACCTCTGATCAACGGTTCTATACCAAGCCGGAGAAAAATAATTCCTCCATTTTGGAAACAACCGGACAATATTGCAACCAATAGTCTTTAAAAAAAAAAAGAGGAGGGGGAGAAGGTGGATTTCGGTAGCTTAGTTGGGAAAACCACCTCACTAGCTACCAGCATTTGGACAACCCGTGTTCGATTCCCGCTGGAAGAAGTTTGTGAGTTGTACTCGTGGTTGGTAAAAAAAAAAAAATACCACCGCGGTTGACCCAGCCGCTGGCAGAAATTGGTACCAAGGTTCATACTCTTGTAAAATGACGAATGACGCCCCGCTCGTGAGTCACGATGCCCGAGGCGGCACTAGACCGAGTCTCCGAACACTTCTAGATAGGCGGCCGAGGACATATGGGTGAAAACGCGCATGCTAAGACGCTGATTCATGTTTCCTACTTTTACCTTTACCTTTAGTCTGTAAAGACGCAAAAAAAAAAAAAGAAAAATGAAAGTAAAGAACTCAGTCACGTAAAGTGGCATATAGGGAATATAATGTTAGTGACCATAATTGTTATAGACCTTCGACGCATGATTTTGTGGGGTAATGTGGTCGATATTACGCCCATCCTGTTTTACTTTCCCAGAAAAAAATCAGGTACCCATTTAAGGTTGTGTGAAACCGGAACCCGTCGATATGGATTGTACCCGACCTCTTGTCCTTTGTAGTCCAGTTCACTAACCACTGAGCTATCGTGGCTCCTGAAGACGCCAAAGGCCACATATAATTGATCAATTCCGACTTTCTGAACCCACTTAGATAGTTTTCATACCTACTGCCACATAATCACAAAACGGCACTTAACGTCAGCTAAAGGTTTTCCTTCATGGGCACGTATCCGCACTAGTCATTGACTAAAGCTTTAGAAATCACCACCAAAATGTGAGCCATATTTCTACCACGCATACACACTTACCGAATAAACTGAGAGCCTGTAACGAGAACTTTATGGATAATAATTGTTCCTGAAAGTCGCTTTATGGCTGCTGTAATGACGTTAATATGCTGGTTTTTATCTGCTCATCAGATGATCCCAGTTTCTACTCCAATCTGAGCTAATGTTTTTTTTTTTTTGTCTCCCACAGCGCGGCTTTGGCTTGACATAGAATCTGGAAACGAGGAGGAAAAAAATGGTCTCTTTAGCGCGTCTTGTCCTTGTACGCAGGATCGTTATCTTTCTATTCTCACGGTACACATTTATTGAATATGTTATTGACATCACCGTACCCCACATAAAATCATAGGTGCTTAGTCGCTTCAGTTGACGATGAACTGATAGTTCCTGTAGCTCGCTTTCTGAACATAACCTTGTTATGCTGGCTTGTTGAACATAACCTTGTTATGCTGGCTTGTTGAACATAACCTTGTTATGCTGATTGTTGAACATAACCTTGTTATGCTGGCTTGTTGAACATAACCTTGTTATGCTTGATTGTTGAACATAACCTTGTTATGCTGGCTTGTTGAACCTAACCTTGTTATGCTTGTTTGTTGAACCTAACCTTGTTATGCTCGTTTGTTGAACCTAACCTTGTTATGCTTGATTGTTGAACATAACCTTGTTATGCTGGCTTGTTGAACCTAACCTTGTTATGCTCGTTTGTTGAACATAACCTTGTTATGCTTGTTGTTGAACATAACCTTGTTATGCTTGATTGTTGAACCTAACCTTGTTATGCTCGTTTGTTGAACAACCTTGTTATGCTTGTTTGTTGAACATAAACTTGTTATGCTTGTTTGTTGAACATAACCTTGTTATGCTTGATTGTTGAACCTAACCTTGTTATGCTTGATTGTTGAACCTAACCTTGTTATGCTCGTTTGTTGAACATAACCTTGTTATGCTCGTTTGTTGAACATAACCTTGTTATGCTTGATTGTTGAACATAACCTTGTTATGCTTGTTTGTTGAACATAACCTTGTTATGCTTGTTTGTTGAACATAACCTTGTTATGCGCGTTTGTTGAACATAACCTTGTTATGCTTGATTGTTGAACATAACCTTGTTATGCTCGTTTGTTGAACATAACCTTGTTATGCTTGTTTGTTGAACATAACCTGTTATGCTGGCTTGTTGAACCTAACCTTGTTATGCTGGCTTGTTGAACCTAACCTTGCTATGCTCGCTAGTTGAACATAACCTTGTTATGCTCGTTTGTTGAACATAACCTTGTTATGCTCGCATGTTGAACATAACCTTGTTATGCTCGCTAGTTGAACATAACCTTGTTATGCTCGTTTGTTGAACATAACCTTGCTATGCTCGCTAGTTAAACATAACCTTGTTATGCTCGTTTGTTGAACATAACCTTGTTATGCTCGCATGTTGAACATAACCTTGTTATGCTCGCATGTTGAACCCGCCTTGTCCTTGAAGGTTTTAAGATGACGGATGTTGCAGCCTCAAGACTCGATCCTCATTGATAACCACATGGATTGTCCTCCCTAATAGCCGTGTGGATTGTCCTCTTTAATAGCCGTGTGGATTGTCCTCCCTAATAGCCGTGTGGATTGTCCTCCCTAATAGCCGTGTGGATTGTCCTCCTTAATAGCCGTGTGGATTGTCCTCTTTAATAGCCGTGTGGATTGTCCTCCCTAATAGCCGTGTGGATTGTCCTCCCTAATAGCCGTGTGGATTGTCCTCCTTAATAGCCGTGTAGATTGTCCTCCTTAATAGCCGTGTAGATTGTCCTCCTTAATAGCTGTGTGGATTGTCCTCTTTAATAGCTGTGTAGATTGTCCTCCTTAATAGCCGTGTGCATTGTCCTCTTTAATAACTGTGTAGATTGTCCTCCTTAATAGCCGTAGATTGCCCTCCTTAATAGCCGTATGGAATGTCATCTTTAATAGCCGCGTCGATTGTCCTACTTAGTAGCTGTGTGGATTGTCCTCCTTAATAGCCGTGTGGATTGTTCTCCTTAATAGCCGTGTGGATTATCCTCTTTAATAGCCGTGTGGATTGTCCTCTTTAATAGCCGTGTGGATTGTCCTCTTTAATAGCCGTGTGTATTGTCCTCTTTAATAGCCGTGTGGATTGTCCTCTTTAATAGCCGTGTGGATTGTCCTCTTTAATAGCCGTGTGGATTGTCCTCTTTAATAGCCGCGTCGATTGTCCTACTTAGTAGCTGTGTGGATTGTCCTCCTTAATAGCCGTGTGGATTGTTCTCCTTAATAGCCGTGTGGATTATCCTCTTTAATAGCCGTGTGGATTGTCCTCTTTAATAGCCGTGTGGATTGTCCTCTTTAATAGCCGTGTGTATTGTCCTCTTTAATAGCCGTGTGGATTGTCCTCTTTAATAGCCGTGTGTATTGTCCTCTTTAATAGCCGTGTGTATTGTCCTCTTTAATAGCCGTGTGTATTGTCCTCTTTAATAGCCGTGTGGATTGTCCTCCCTAATAGCCGTGTGTATTGTCCTCTTTAATAGCCGTGTGTATTGTCCTCTTTAATAGCCATGTGTATTGTCCTCTTTAATAGCCGTGTGGATTGTCCTCTTTAATAGCCGTGTGGATTGTCCTCCCTAATAGCCGTGTGGATTGTCCTCTTTAATAGCCGTGTGGATTGTCCTCTTTAATAGCCGTGTGTATTGTCCTCTTTAATAGCCGTGTGGATTGTCCTCTTTAATAGCCGTGTGTATTGTCCTCTTTAATAGCCATGTGGATTGTCCTCTTTAATAGCCGTGTGGATTGTCCTCCCTAATAGCCGTGTGGATTGTCCTCCCTAATAGCCGTGTGGATTGTCCTCCCTAATAGCCGTGTGGATTGTCCTCTTTAATAGCCGTGTGGATTGTCCTCTTTAATAGCCGTGTGGATTGTCCTCTTTAATAGCTGTGTGGATTGTCCTCTTTAATAGCCGTGTGGATTGTCCTCCTTAATAGCCGTGTGATTGTCCTCTTTAATAGCCGTGTGGATTGTCCTCTTTAATAGCCGTGTGGATTGTCCTCTGTAATAGCCGTGTGGATTGTCCTCTTTAATAGCCGTGTGGATTGTCCTCTTTAATAGCCGTGTGGATTGTCCTCTGTAATAGCCGTGTGGATTGTCCTCTTTAATAGCCGTGTGGATTGTCCTCTTTAATAGCCGTGTGGATTGTCCTCTTTAATAGCCGTGTGGATTGTCCTCTTTAATAGCCGTGTGGATTGTCCTCTTTAATAGCCGTGTGTATGATCCTCCTTAACAATCGCACGAATGTTCCGCCGTGTGGATTAGCAAACTAACAAAAGCTGCAGCCCTTCATGATGTTGCTCACTATCCTAACGCAGGTGTGTCTGAGAGCAATCTCTCAGACTGTAGACTTTAGAACAAATGGCGTCACTGCAGGTAGGGCGTTCCCTCATCTGCCAAACCGCCATTACAACAAAGGGTTAATCCTCATCGTCCATGCTGTTCTAGTGAACTTGTTGCGTGTTGTAAAAGGTGCGTATTTACATTTATATTGTTCTATTGAACGTGCTACATTCTGTATAAATGGCATACTGCTCTAAATGGACACTTCCGGATCGCCGTATGGTCGTCTCTGGCAACATAATCTCCATGCGCCTCGCGCCAATTCTGGTGTAGACTTCATGAATAGTTAGCGTGCCTCAAAAATCGCTGTTCAAACAAACGACGACAGGCCTCTACTTCGGAGAAACACTCGACCCGACCGCAGGTCAACTGGTGGCAAATTTTCAGTCGAACACAGATCACACATCTGGTCCCAGGGAGATCCAGAACCTGGTACCTTTCCACTACACTCCACGACTAGTCGCCTGGAGCCCTATCTCACCAGATTGATTTTGTGGTCGCGTTACTGCGACACGACTGTTTCCAGAAACGAAGAACCAAACCAGCAAGAATCACTTGAGACCACATTACAGCTCAATTGCCAGTTGTCCTGAACCAGATTGGATTGAGCGCCCATCTTGGTGGCCGCATTAACCGGAAGTCTATCAGTTCTCTCAAAGCCCCTAATACCCTTTGGTCTAGGCATTATAATATATTCACAAGATAGAACAATGGCCATGGATGGCTGTAGCATCATTAACAACCTCAGAGATATGGTTATAATGAAGGACTTTGAAAGTTATAAAACTAAGTCGCTATTCAGAGACGTCAAATAAGTGGAAGTCTGGCATTGTCAGAACAGAACGATGTTCTGCGTGAGGGAAACAAAGTGTCAACCAACACAACAAGAGTATAGTTGGACGCTGCGTGCTGTTGGACATCTTGAGGAGAAGATTGGAGCACACGTGGGTGTGTCATGAGATTAGTTTGAGATGATTTTACTCGTCATCTCAGCAAAGTGAAGATCTCGGGTCTGTACCGTTGGAAGCGTAGACTACCGGCAAGTCCCGATTATTGCTCCAATCTTTGTGTCTTTGACTACTGTTGGAAGCGTAGACTACCGGCAAGTCCCGATTATTGCTCCAATCTTTGTGTCTTTGACTACCGTTGGAAGCGTAGACTACCGGCAAGTCCCGATTATTGCTCCAATCTTTGTGTCTTTGACTACTGTTGGAAGCGTAGACTACCGGCAAGTCCCGATTATTGCTCCAATCTTTGTGTCTTTGACTACTGTTGGAAGCGTAGACTACCGGCAAGTCCCGATTATTGCTCCAATCTTGGTGTCTTTGACTACTGTTGGAAGCGTAGACTACCGGCAAGTCCCGATTATTGCTCCAATCTTGGTGTCTTTGACTACTGTTGGAAGCGTAGACTACCGGCAAGTCCTGATTATTGCTCCAATCTTGGTGTCTTTGAAACCCGCTGTGGAAACGTTCCATTAGTATACAAGAGATTGCTGCAGAGTAAGCTTCACTCTACTCTGTCAATATTATGCCCTTGATTCAAAGCTGAGTAACCACATTCCGACTCTACCTGGCAGAACAGACACTTCGGTGTGTAAGATTTCTTTAAAAAAATCTCACGGCAAGTCATGATCAGATACCGGTATTATCACACGTAACTGTGACAATGATCATATCAAACTACTGATACCACATTTCCCAGACGTCAATAAAGTGGCCAGAGCAATTCACGTTTATATTTTGATTGGTCTTGTCCAACCAGCTCCATTCTCCTTCCTGGTGCGTCATGTTTCTACTGGGCAATCCTCAAATTGATTTTCCTCTTATTGAACAACATAGACCATCTGTCTAACCTTAGAACAACCTTCACCTACAAACATGTTATTAGATATTGAGCGCCATCATTTCCAAAGTAGCGCAACTTTCGTCAGACTTGTTGGTAGCTAGTCATTTTCTCATGCCTGATACCTCATTATGACATCTCTAATTATAGACATCAAAATTAACGAGGGCGAGATGAATTAGGGAAAAGAAGAAATATTTGACGAGCATAATCGAGGGGAAGAATGAATCATTGGTGTTACAGGGTACGGACGGTTGTACGACAGGAGTAAAAGGGGGAAAAATACTAGGGCGTATTAAGACATATACATTATTGTTGTTGTAATGGTGCATATTCGTAGAGTGAGTGAGCGATAGTAGGACTAATGAAAGGAGAACGGAATAGAGACAGAAAGATCAATAATAGGATGATAAATTTGAGATAATTGGATTAATTAGATGATTAGAGAGAGAGAGAGAGAGAGAGAGAGACGTTAAGATTAATTTTAAAAATCGATCAAGGTAAGATTAAAGGCAGACAGAAACATTAATGATAGGGGTTAACTGAAAACAGTAAAACAAAAATTGGGTTTTGAATTTTTAAAAATAAAATAAGGCCACAATCATTAAAATAAATGATTGACTGACGCGCGAAGTGAACGGCTGCACTCTTCCTTGATGGTGACGTGCACAATTACGTCAGCAACTTGAAACAGATAACGCAGGAAAAGAAAAGAAAGACTAGCGACTGGCACAAAAAGCGGAATGGATGAAAGGCGTTTTAGGATTCTGCATTCTGAAAGTTATGGGGCTGATGGGTGAGAGCAAAGAGCGGCTCTTTCTGAAGAAAGTGGGACCAGGGGATGAGAGTATCTCCGTGGGAGATGTCAAGAACTAGATGAACAGCAACTTTCATGACGAGCTCTGGGTATACAAGACGGTGAAGGGAATACATAATTAGATAGAACTGAGATGTAAAAGTTATGTGAAGGGAATACATAATTACATGGAACTGAGATGTAAAAGTTATGTGAAGGGAATACATAATTACATGGAACTGAGATGTAAAAGTTATGTGAAGGGAATAGATAATTACATGGAACTGAGATGTAAAAGTTATGTGAAGGGAATACATAATTAGATAGAACTGAGATGTAAAAGTTATGTGAAGGGAATACATAATTAGATAGAACTGAGATGTAAAAGTTATGTGAAGGGAATACATAATTAGATAGAACTGAGATGTAAAAGTTATGTGAAGGAAATACATAATTACATGGAACTGAGATGTAAAAGTTATGTGAAGGGAATACATAATTACATGGAACTAAGACGTAAAAGTTGTGTGAAGGGAATATAATCACAGCAGGATTGGGGATGAGAAGTTGTTAGCTGTAGGTAGAAATAATCATAGTTGTTTGTTTACAGATGGACGTGTGAAGGCACGAGAAACTGAGGGAAACAACCATGTCAAAAAATAATCATCATCATGTGCCAAACCGGTTGGCGTAGGCGATCACGTCCTTCCACAATCTTCTATCCACAGTGCATCGTATCAGTTCTGTTGTTGACTGTTTTCCATGCCATGACACCAAGCTATCTAGTAGTTTCTCTCTTTGTCGTCCACGACCTCTCTTTCCTTTTATTTCGCCAGTTGTAACCAAGTATTCCAACTTTCCTCTTCTCATGATGTGCCCGAAAAAATGTTGATTGTTTAAAAAATAATAGTGGAAGTAAAGAAAGAGTTTGTGATTCAGAAGGATCCATACTTGTGAAAATAAGTAAAAGTTTCGCTGAAGATTTCATTACAAGTGAT
This sequence comes from Megaustenia siamemsis, assembly GCA_032433765.1. Taxonomy (NCBI): domain Eukaryota; kingdom Metazoa; phylum Mollusca; class Gastropoda; order Stylommatophora; family Ariophantidae; genus Megaustenia; species Megaustenia siamemsis. The sequence continues at coordinate 33,805 of JAVIAB010000090.1, read as the reverse complement.
TCCAACATTGATTCTGACGCCGTGTAAGATGTAGCACAAGACAGAACTACATAGCACGACTCTCGGTGATCATGGACTGTATCATCGGAGAGATCCACAAGAGCAGCAGCTGAACGGCAAGAACAGACTAGAAAGGCGAGTGATGTCAATTCTGCAGCAAATAATTGACTTAGACTATCCCTGGCGCCCATCTGACTTTACAGCACTACTTGTAGACATTAACTATAGGATAAGTGGACGACATCACATGTCATAGACGAACAACTCTGTAAACAGGTGAGGCGAATATGACGTACTATCATTTCTTTTCACATTTGTAGACAATGAATACAGTCTTAATCGCTAAGAGTGAAAATGAGTTACAAGAAATGTAGGACATAGTGAAGGAAAGCATAAATAAATGACTCAGCCTTAATAGCAAAAAGACAGATGTAATGGTAACAACAAAGAAAAAGACATCACCTCAGTGCAAAATAAAGACAAGTGGAACAATATTAAAATAGGTAAATGAATTTAAATATTTGGGAACTTTGTTAGCCTCTGACGGAAGATGTACAAAAGAGGTGAGATGCAGAATGGTTCAGGCAAAAGCTGCTTTCCAAAAAATGAGGAAGATACTATGCAATCCATTTTTGACAATAGAAACAATAAAAAGAGTTCTTAAATGTTATGTAGAGCCAGTCTTAACATATCGATGTCAGTCATGGACAATAGGACAACAGGCAAGAAAATCACTGGAATCTGTAGAAATGTGGTTTTACAGAAGAATGTTAAGAATACCATGGACAGCTAAGAACAGTAATGAAAACGTTCTGAAAGAAGCCAAAACAAAAAGAGAGCTAATTTCCAATATTAGGAAGAAACAATCATCACTTTTTGGCCATGTATTAATAAGAGAACAGCTGGAATATATTGTAACAACTGGGAAAATTGAGGGACGAAGAGATAGATGGAAACAAGAGAAAAGATGCCAGACAGCTTAAGAGAATGGCTTGGCAGAAGGTCAACAACAGAAATGATAAATAACTGTCGAGATCAAAAGTTGTAGAGGGACATGATCACCTACGCCAGCTGGCCCTGTACATGAGGATGATGATGAAAGTAAAGTAAAATACACTACACTACACTACACTAAACTACACTACACTTCACTACACTACACTGCACTGCACTACACTACACTACACTACACTACACTACACTACACTACACTACACTACACTACACTACACTACACTACACTACACTACACTACACTACACTTCACTAAACTACACTACACTACACTACACTACACTTCACTAAACTACACTACACTACACTACACTACACTACACTACACTACACTACACTACACTACACTACACTACACTACACTACACTACACTACACTACTACTACACTAAACTACACTACACTACACTACACTACACTACACTACACTACACTACACTACACTACACTACACTACACTTCACTAAACTACACTACACTACACCACACCACACTACACCACATTACACCACACTACACTACACTACACCACACAACACTACACCACACTACAATACACTACACCACACTACACCACACTACACTACACTACACTACACTACACCACACTACACCACACTACACCACACCACACAACACTACACCACACTACACTACACTACACTACACCACACTACACCACACCACACTACACCACATTACACCACACTACACTACACTACACTTCACCACACTACACTACACTACACCACACTACACTACACTACACTACACCACACCACACCACACCACACCACACCACACCACACTACACCACACCACACTACACTACAATACACTACACCATACTACACTACACTACACCACACTACACCACACTACACCACACCATACCACACTACACCACACTACACCACACCGCACTACACCACACTACACCACACTATGCTACACTACACAACACCACACCGCACTACACTACACCACACTACACTACACTACACCACACCACACCACACCACACCACACCACACCACACTACACTAAACTATACGACACTACAATACACTACGCTAAAAAAACGCTACACTACACTACGCTACACTACACTACACTAAACTACACTACACTACACTACACTACACTACACTACACTACACTACACTACACTACACTACACTACACTACACTACACTACACTACACTACACTACACTACACTACACTTCACTAAACTACACTACACTACACTACACAACACAACACTACACTACACTTCACTAAACTACACTACACTACACTACACTACACTACACTACACTACGCTACACTTCACTAAACTAAATTAAGCTGAACTAAATTGAACTAAATTGAACTAAACTAAACCAAACTCAGAATACTATGGACAAAGAAAGTAACAGGGTTGTTCATTTTGTGAGAACTTGAAATACAAGAAAACTGGTTCATAGTGAAATAAGGAAAATAAAATATGGTGGTCATGTAGAAAGAGACAATAGTCTAGAGAAGACAGTTACGGAGGGCATAGTTACAGGTAAACGATGGAGAGGAGGCTTAGTAGTAGGTGGATGCACCTTCATCACAGATAAGATGAAACTGACGGCTGAAGACAATGAACATCTCGAGCAGGACGGAGAGAACTTTATAGTAGACGTCAAGGGAGATAAGTTCCAACAGGACAGAAAGAACTTTATAGTAGACGTCAAGGGAGATAAGTTCCAACAGGACAGAAAGAACTTTATAGTAGACGTCAAGGGAGATAAGTTCCAACAGGACAGAAAGAACTTTATAGTAGACGTCAAGGGAGATAAGTTCCAACAGGACAGAGAGAACTTTATAGTAGACGTCAAGGGATAAAAGTTCCAACAGGACAGAGAGAACTTTATAGTAGACGTCAAGTGAGATAAGTTCCAACAGGACAGAGAGAACTTTATAGTAGACGTCAAGTGAGATAAGTTCCAACAGGACGGAGAGAACTTTATAGTAGACGTCAAGTGAGATAAGTTCCAACAGGACAGAGAGAACTTTATAGTAGACGTCAAGGGAGATAAGTTCCAACAGGACAGAGAGAACTTTATAGTAGACGTCAAGGGAGATAAGTTCCAACAGGACACAGAACTTTATAGTAGACGTCAAGGGAGATAAGTTCCAACAGGACAGAGAGAACTTTATAGTAGACGTCAAGGGATAAAAGTTCCAACAGGACAGAGAGAACTTTATAGTAGACTTCAAAGGAGATAAGTTCCAACAGGACAGAGAGAACTTTATAGTAGACTTCAAAGGAGATAAGTTCCAACAGGACAGAGAGAACTTCATAGTAGACGTCAAGGGAGATAAGTTCCAACAGGACAGAGAGAACTTTATAGTAGATGTCAAGGGATAAAAGTTCCAACAGGACAGAGAGAACTTTATAGTAGACGTCAAGGGAGATAAGTTCCAACAGGACAGAGAGAACTTTATAGTAGACGTCAAGGGAGATAAGTTCCAACAGGACAGAGAGAACTTTATAGTAGATGTCAAGGGATAAAAGTTCCAACAGGACAGAGAGAACTTTACAGTAGACGTCAAGGGAGATAAGTTCCAACAGGACAGAGAGAACTTTATAGTAGACGTCAAGGAGATAAGTTCCAACAGGACAGAGAGAACTTTATAGTAGATGTCAAGGGATAAAAGTTCCAACAGGACAGAGAGAACTTTATAGTAGACGTCAAGGGAGATAAGTTCCAACAGGACAGAGAGAACTTTATAGTAGACGTCAAGGGAGATAAGTTCCAACAGGACAGAGAGAACTTTATAGTAGACGTCAAGGGAGATAAGTTCCAACAGGACAGAGAGAACTTTATAGTAGATGTCAAGGGATAAAAGTTCCAACAGGACAGAGAGAACTTTATAGTAGACGTCAAGGAGATAAGTTCCAACAGGACAGAGAGAACTTTATAGTAGACGTCAAGGGAGATAAGTTCCAACAGGACAGAGAGAACTTTATAGTAGACGTCAAGGGAGATAAGTTCCAACAGGACAGAGAGAACTTTATAGTAGACGTCAAGGGCGATAAGTTCCAGCAGGACAGAGAGAACTTTATAGTAGACGTCAAGTGAGATAAGTTCCAGCAGGACAGAGAGAAACTTTATAGTAGACGTCAAGGGCGATAAGTTCCAGCAGGATAGAGAGAACTTTATAGTAGACGTCAAGTGAGATAAGTTCCAGCAGGACAGAGAGAACTTTATAGTAGACGTCAAGGGCGATAAGTTCCAGCAGGACAGAGAGAACTTTATAGTAGACGTCAAGTGAGATAAGTTCCAGCAGGACAGAGAGAACTTTATAGTAGACGTCAAGGGCGATAAGTTCCAGCAGGACAGAGAGAACTTTATAGTAGATGTCAAGGGAGACACGTTTCAACAGGACAGAGAGAACTTTATTGTAGATGTCAATGGAGACACGTTTCAACAGAGGCAAGCGAGATAATGATGAAGATTATAATGATGATAGAATAATTGTATATATATAAATATATTTATAGTATTTTCGAAAAGAGCAATTGTGTAAGGTAAATAGGAGTGACAAACAGCCGCAGACACAAACAATCAAATGGCTGTTTTAAAACAGCTCTCCATACGAGTCAGGCGAATGCCATCTTTAAGAAAATTGCAGATGGCTGGATGTACACCTGAGCAGGGTGAGAAGCCACAGGTGTAAAGAATAGATGGGAAAGGTTGCCAAACACGCCAGGCACTCGAGTTTTATTTTGTAAACAACGAGCAAATATTTGGGTTGAGGGCACGGGGAACCCTTGTTTTACAACACCGTTGATAGAGTGATGGATTGTGCAGGGAAGAAGGGGTTTGTGGTTCGGTGTGGGTATTAGAAAGATGGAGAAGACCCAGCTGGAGAAAGGGGTAAGTAGAAACCAAGAGGAGAGTGGGGCGGAGAGTAGTTAGGTAAGTATGAACAAAGAGGAGAGTGGGGCAGAGAGTAGTTAGGTAAGTAGGAACCAAGAGCAGAGTGGGGCGGAGAGTAGTTAGGCAAGTAGGAACCAAGAAGAGAGTGGGGCGGAGAGTAGTTAGGTAAGTAGGCACCAAGAGGAGAGTGGGGCGGAGAGTAGTTAGGCAAGTAGACACCAAGAGGAGAGTGGGGCGGAGAGTAGTTAGGTAAGTAGGCACCAAGAGGAGAGTGGGGCGGAGAGTAGTTAGGCAAGTAGACACCAAGAGGAGAGTGGGGCGGAGAGTAGTTAGGTAAGTAGGAACCAAGAGGAGAGTGGGGCGGAGAGTAGTTAGGTAAGTAGGAACCAAGAGGAGAGTGGGGCGGAGAGTAGTTAGGTAAGTAGGAACCAAGAGAGAGTGGGGCGGAGAGTAGTTAGGCAAGTAGGAACCAAGAGGAGAGTGGGGCGGAGAGTAGTTAGGTAAGTAGAAACCAAGGGGAGAGTGGGGCGGAGAGTAGTTAGGTAAGTAGGCACCAAGAGGAGAGTGGGGCGGAGAGTAGTTAGGTAAGTAGGCACCAAGAGCAGAGTGGGGCGGAGAGTAGTTAGGTAAGTAGGAACCAAGAGCAGAGTGGGGCGGAGAGTAGTTAGGTAAGTAGGAACAAAGAGCAGAGTGGGGCGGAGAGTAGTTAGGTAAGTAGGAACCAAGAGGAGAGTGGGGCGGAGAGTAGTTAGGTAAGTAGGAACCAAGAGCAGAGTGGGGCGGAGAGTAGTTAGGTAAGTAGGAACCAAGAGCAGAGTGGGGCGGAGAGTAGTTAGGTAAGTAAGAACCAAGAGCAGAGTGGGGCGGAGAGTAGTTAGGTAAGTAGGAACCAAGAGGAGAGTGGGGCGGAGAGTAGTTAGGTAAGTAGGCACCAAGAGGAGAGTGGGCGGAGAGTAGTTAGGTAAGTAGGAACCAAGAGGAGAGTGGGGCGGAGAGTAGTTAGGCAAGTAGGCACCAAGAGCAGTGTGGGGCGGAGAGTAGTTAGGTAAGTAGGCACCAAGAGGAGAGTGGGGCGGAGAGTAGTTAGGTAAGTAGGCACCAAGAGGAGAGTGGGGCGGAGAGTAGTTAGGCAAGTAGACACCAAGAGCAGAGTGGGGCGGAGAGTAGTTAGGTAAGTAGGCACCAAGAGGAGAGTGGGGCGGAGAGTAGTTAGGTAAGTAGGCACCAAGAGGAGAGTGGGGCGGAGAGTAGTTAGGCAAGTAGACACCAAGAAGAGAGTGGGGCGGAGAGTAGTTAGGAAGTAGACACCAAGAGCAGAGTGGGGCGGAGAGTAGTTAGGCAAGTAGACACCAAGAGCAGAGTGGGGCGGAGAGTAGTTAGGCAAGTAGACACCAAGAGCAGAGTGGGGCGGAGAGTAGTTAGGTAAGTAGGCACCAAGAGGAGAGTGGGGCGGAGAGTAGTTAGGCAAGTAGACACCAAGAAGAGAGTGGGGCGGAGAGTAGTTAGGAAGTAGACACCAAGAGCAGAGTGGGGCGGAGAGTAGTTAGGTAAGTAGGAACCAAGAGGAGAGTGGGGCGGAGAGTAGTTAGGTAAGTATGAACCAAGAGGAGAGTGGGGCGGAGAGTAGTTAGGTAAGTATGAACCAAGAGGAGAGTGGGGCGGAAAGTAGTTAGGTAAGTATGAACCAAGAGAAGAGTGGGGCGGAGAGTAGTTAGGTAAGTAGGAACCAAGAGGAGAGTGGGGCGGAGAGTAGTTAGGCAAGTAGAAACCAAGAGGAGAGTGGGGCGGAGAGTAGTTAGGTAAGTAGGAACCAAGAGGAGAGTGGGGCGGAGAGTAGTTAGGCAAGTAGAAACCAAGAGGAGAGTGGGTCGGAGAGTAGTTAGGTAAGTATGAACCAAGAGGAGAGTGGGGCGGAAAGTAGTTAGGTAAGTATGAACCAAGAGGAGAGTGGGGCGGAGAGTAGTTAGGTAAGTAGAAACCAAGAGGAGAGTGGGTCGGAGAGTAGTTAGGTAAGTATGAACCAAGAGGAGAGTGGGGCGGAAAGTAGTTAGGTAAGTATGAACCAAGAGGAGAGTGGGGCGGAGAGTAGTTAGGTAAGTATGAACCAAGAGAAGAGTGGGGCGGAGAGTAGTTAGGTAAGTAGAAACCAAGAGGAGAGTGGGTCGGAGAGTAGTTAGGTAAGTAGAAACCAAGAGGAGAGTGGGTCGGAGAGTAGTTAGGTAAGTAGAAACCAAGAGGAGAGTGGGGTCGGAGAGTAGTTAGGTAAGTAGAAACCAAGAGGAGAGTGGGTCGGAGAGTAGTTAGGCAAGTAGACACCAAGAAGAGAGTGGGGCGGAGAGTAGTTAGGCAAGTAGACACCAAGAAGAGAGTGGGGCGGAGAGTAGTTAGGCAAGTAGACACCAAGAAGAGAGTGGGGCGGAGAGTAGTTAGGTAAGTAGACACCAAGAAGAGAGTGGGGCGGGGAGTAGTTAGGCAAGTAGACACCAAGAAGAGAGTGGGGCGGAGAGTAGTTAGGCAAGTAGACACCAAGAAGAGAGTGGGGCGGAGAGTAGTTAGGCAAGTAGACACCAAGAAGAGAGTGGGGCGGAGAGTAGTTAGGTAAGTAGACACCAAGAAGAGAGTGGGGCGGGGAGTAGTTAAGCAAGTAGACACCAAGAAGAGAGTGGGGCGGAGAGTAGTTAGGCAAGTAGACACCAAGAAGAGAGTGGGGCGGGAGTAGTTAAGCAAGTAGACACCAAGAAGAGAGTGGGGCGGGGAGTAGTTAGGCAAGTAGACACCAAGAAGAGAGTGGGGCGGGGAGTAGATAGGTAAGTAGACACCAAGAAGAGAGTGGAGCGGGGAGTAGTTAGGCAAGTAGACACCAAGAAGAGAGTGGGGCGGGGAGTAGTTAGGCAAGCAGACACCAAGAAGAGAGTGGGGCGGGGAGTAGTTAGGCAAGTAGACACCAAGAAGAGAGTGGGGAGGGGAGTAGTTAGGCAAGTAGACACCAAGAAGAGAGTGGGGCGGGGAGTAGTTAGGTAAGTAGACACCAAGAAGAGAGTGGGGCGGAGAGTAGTTAGGCAAGTAGACACCAAGAAGAGAGTGGAGCGGGAGTAGTTAGGTAAGTAGACACCAAGAAGAGAGTGGGGCGGAGAGTAGTTAGGCAAGTAGACACCAAGAAGAGAGTGGGGCGGGGAGTAGTTAGGCAAGTAGACACCAAGAAGAGAGTGGGGCGGGGAGTAGTTAGGCAAGTAGACACCAAGAAGAGAGTGGGGCGGGGAGTAGTTAGGCAAGTAGACACCAAGAAGAGAGTGGGGCGGAGAGTAGTTAGGCAAGTAGACACCAAGAAGAGAGTGGAGCGGGGAGTAGTTAGGTAAGTAGACACCAAGAAGAGAGTGGGGCGGGAGTAGTTAGGCAAGTAGACAAATAGAATTGCCGAGAAAAAAATCGACTCTTTTCTACACCCTTCAAGTAATATTTTAATCTACATTTTCATTACCCGAGTAATGTAATAGTTTAGAAAGGCTGTTTCTTCCAAAGGAATGTCATTATTTACAACCTCTATGTTAAGTTTAGTTAGGTCGACATACCGTCATTACCGCGCAACGGAAAACTTTATACCCACATAGCCTCCCTCCCCTCCCGAACTCTCTAGTGTGCAGCACCAGTGTCATACACAAGCTAAGGCACAAAAGATGGAATCATTAAGAAATGTAACACTAGGGCACATAATTGTGCACCATTTAGTTGTTTTGTTATGTAATAATCTATAACCGCATCATCCCTTTTGTGAAATAATCTACAAAATGTGTATATTGTATCCCAGTAGTGCTATATTGTATCCCAGGAGTGCTATATTGTATCCCAGGAGTGCTATATTGTATCCCAGTAGTGCTTTATTGTATCCCAGTAGTGCTATGTTGTATCCCACTAGTGCTATATTGTAACCCAGTAGTGCTATATTGTATCCCAGTAGTGCTATGTTGTATCCCAGGAGTGCTATATTGTATTCCAGGAGTGCTATATTGTATCCCAGTAGTGCTATGTTGTATCCCACTAGTGCTATATTGTATCCCGGTAGTGCTATATTGTATCACAGTAGTGATATATTGTATCCCAGTAGCGCTATATTGTATCCCAGTAGTGATATATTGTATCCCAGTAGTGCTATATTGTATCCCAGTAGTGATATATTGTATCCCAGTAGCGCTATATTGTATCCCAGTAGCACTATATTGTATCCCAGTAGCACTATATTGTATCCCAGTAGTGCTATATTGTATCACAGTAGTCATCATCGAGTGCCTTCTCCGCAACGAAGGTTGGCTACCATGGATCGCCATTCTACTCTGTTTCTTGCTTTGATGGCGCAGGCTGTCATAGATTGTCTTGTCCATCTTTTGATGTTACTCGTCGATGTTAGTCTTGGTCTGCCTCTTTTACCGTGTATTTTCCCTTCCAATATTACATTTAGTAGACTGTTGTGTCTTTTAACATGCCCCAAAAATTTCATGTGTCTTGTCTTAATTGTATTTAGTACATGTAGTTCTCTTTTTATTTTCAGTTGTTTCAAAATTTCATCGTTTGTTTTCTTTTCTTTCCATCCAATTCTACCTATTCTTCTATAAATCCGGGAGCCTCGATAGCTCAGTGGTTAGTGAACTGGACTACAAAGGACAGGGGGCATGGTTCGATCCCAATCAACGGCTTGCGGGTTCACCCAGCCTTAAATGGGTACCGGATTTTTTTCTGGGTAAGTAAAGCAGCACGGGCGTAATACTGACCACATTACCCAAAAATCATGTGCTGAAGGTCTGTAAAATATAGGGTCACTAACACCATATTTCCCTATACGCCACTTGGCGTGACTGGGGTACTTGACTTTTACTTCTATAAATCCATATTTGAAAAGCTTCAATTTTCTGTTCTGTTTTTTTTGTCTAATGTCCATGTTTCTGCACCGTACAGGAATACTGAGTAGACGTAACATTTGCCATTCTTAGTTTCAACCCTGCTGATATTTGTTTTGTTGTTAGTATATTTTTCATGGCATTAAAATTACTTTTGGCCATACTTATACTTTTGTTTATTTCAATTTTACATTTTCCATCATTGGTTATAGTATGTCCCAGGTAGTTATAGCTCTTGACTGTCTCCAGATGTATTCCCTCAATTGTGATATTTAATTGTAGGTCTTGAGAATTGTCTTTGTTTATGATCATAGTTTTAGTCTTTTTGATATTCATATCTAGTCCATATTTTTTGCTTGTTATGTTTATCACGTGGGTGTCCGGTTAGCGCAATCGATAGGCGGTTGGCTTACCACGGCAACAGCCGGGGTTCGTAATCCTGGCGAGGACACCTGGGTTTTACTAATTCCCTAAAAATTAGTAGGAGCCGCGATAGCTCAGTGGTTAGTGAACTGGACTACTACGGACAAGGGGTAGGGTTCGATCCCAACCGACGGCTCCGGGTTCACCCAGCCTTAAAATGGGTACCGGATTTTTCTGGGAAAGTAAAAGCAGCACGGGCGTAATACCGACCACATTACCCCAAAAATCATGTGCTGAAGGTCTGTAAAATATAGGGTCACTAACACCATATTTCCCTATACGCCACTTGGCGTGACGGGGGGTACTTTACTTTACTTACTATGTTTATCACATTAGGCAATTGTTGTATGTCTTTAGGATTTCCTGCTAGTAGAACAGTATCATCAGCATATCTTAGGTTATGATTATCTTTCCATTAATTTGTAGGCCTGGCATCTCTATGATGTTTTTAAAGATTTGCTCAGTGTATAGATTGAACAAACTTGGTGATAGGATGCATCCTTGTCTTACTCCTCTTTTTATGTCCATGGGTGTAGAGTTCTCCTTGTTATATTTTATTATTGCTCTTTGCTCCAGTAGAAATTACTATTGGTCCAGCAGGGTAAGATGGTAGTGCTGGTAGTGCCAAATCGTATCCCATTAGAACTATATTGTATTCAAGTAGTGCTATAGTGTATCCCAGTAGTGTTATATTGTATCTCAATTGTAATATATTGTATCCCAGAAGTGCTATATTGTGTTCCAGTAATGGTATATTGTTTCCCAGTAATGCTATATTGTATCCCAGTAATGCTATATTGTATCCCAGTAATGCTATATTGTATTCAAGTAGTGCTATAATGTATCCCAGTAATGCTATATTGTATCCCAGTAATGCTATATTGTATCCCAGTAATGTTATATTGTATCCAGTAATGCTATATGTATCCCAGTGATGATATATTGTATCCCAGTGATGATATATTGTATCCCAGTGATGATATATTGTATCCCAGTGATGATATATTGTATCCCAGTAGTGCTATATTGTATCCCAGTGATGATATATTGTATCCCAGTGATGTTATATTGTATCCCAGTAGTGCTATATTGTATCCCAGTAATGCTATATTGTATCCCAATAATGCTACATTGTATCCCAGTAATGCTATATTGTATCCCAATAATGCTATATTGTATCCCAATAATGCTATATTGTATCCCAGTAATGGTATATCTCCTTCATTGCAGTAAAGTTGTAAAACATAAAACTACATCATTCATCTATAATTTATAAACCTTTTTAATGTCAATGACGTAATAATCGACAACTTCCTCCCTCCAGTAATTGAATTACCTACAACCAGCTTCCTACCTCCAGTAATTGAATTACCTGCAACCAGCTCTTCCCTCCAGTAATTGAATTACCTGCAACAGCTTCTTCCCTCCAGTAATTGAATTACCTGCAACCAGCTTCTTCCCTCCAGTAATTGAATTACCTACAACCAGCTTCCTCCATTCAGCAATTGAATTGCCTAAACCAACTTTCTCCCTCCAGTAATTGAATTACCTACAACCAGCTTCCTCCTTCCTGTAATTGAATTACCTACAAACATCTCTACTTTCACTCATATTCTTCCCAGTTACACAGTAATGATGACAACTCTCCTTTGCACAGCTGATCTCCCTCCCTACTCCGCCTACCAGTGGTGCCTCCATACACAGTCTAACCATTCAGGCTAAGCGAGTAGAGATGGGAGAGGGCAGATATATGCCATGCCACGACTGATGTGCCGGGGGCGCAGATTCTTGTTCGCAGATCCAGAGACTTGCGCTAAAGTAGCGACATAAAGTATCTGCGCATCTTAAAGACGAACGATGAGGAATATAAGTCTGTTGGCATCAAAGACGAAGGAGTAGATGAAGTGGAAGGATAAACAAGAAAACACAAGAAAACAATTAAGAAAACGAAGAAAAAGTAAAAGAAAAAAAAAAAGAAACGCCCGTTGAAGTAAATTCCTGCGTGATAGAACACATATATCACAGTATATGTATATAGATGTGTATGTTCTTCTCTCTCTTTCTATCTCTATCCCTCTCTCTCTCTCTCTCTCTCTCTCTCTCTCTCTGTTTTTGAGTTAGCGTCAAGGTATTCGGATTGTACCACATATACATATAGGTATGTTTCTATGCGCACATATATGTTCGTGTCTAGTTTATTTGTCTATGAACGCCTATAAGCTGCAAGGTAACATTGGTACAGAGTTTAGCGTCTTTCACACTGCAGTATTGTGTTTCTGTAAGGAAACAAGGAAAACAATATCCGAGATATGTGGCAGGCAAAGACAGAGACAACATTAGACCTGTGAATGCAGATCGGTATGCAGTGTGTGCATGTGTAGATGTATTTGTGTGTATGGTGTGTTTAAACATCAGTGAGATGAGCGACATACCTGTCACTATACTCCAACGTTCCCCAATTCGCACTCACCAGAATATAGTCATTGCCCACGTTCTGGTCTGAACACGGATTGTGTATGCAGAGGAAAAAGAGCAGGTTAATAACATAACAAACGAGACTGTGAAGTGACTGACACAAAGGTGTGTTTGTTCTATTCGTCGTTACGTTCCCATGATTACTTGTGGTGTTCATTCCGCAGGACCCGTCATCTGACGTTACTTTCCCGTATTTACGTCTCGGTGTCACACCGCAGGACCCACAAGTCATGTGTCGTTACGTTACTGTATTTAGTCTTAGTGTCACACGCAGCACCCACAAGTCATGTGTCGTTACGTTACCGTATTTACGTCTCGGTGTCACACCGCAGGACCCACAAGTCATGTGTCGTTACGTTACTGTATTTACGTCTTGGTGTCATACCGCAGCACCCACAAGTCATGTGTCGTTACGTTACCGTATTTACGTCTCGGTGTCACACCGCAGCACCCACAAGTCATGTGTCGTTACGTTACCGTATTTACGTCTCGGTGTCACACCGCAGCACCCACAAGTCATGTGTCGTTACGTTACCGTATTTACGTCTCGGTGTCAGACCGCCAGACCCACAAGTCATGTGTCGTTACGTTACCGTATTTACGTCTCCGTGTCACACCGCAGCACCCACAAGTCATGTGTCGTTACGTTACCGTATTTACGTCTCAGTGTCACACCGCAGCACCCACAAGTCATGTGTCGTTACGTTATCGTATTTACGTCTCGTTGTCATACCGCAGCACCCACAAGTCATGTGTCGTTACGTTACCGTATTTACGTCTCGGTGTGACACTGCAGCACCCACAAGTCATGTGTCGTTTACGTTACTGTATTTACGTCTCGGTGTCACACCGCAGCACCCACAAGTCATGTGTCGTTACGTTACCGTATTTACGTCTCGGTGTCAGACCGCCAGACCCACAAGTCATGTGTCGTTACGTTACCGTATTTACGTCTTGGTGTCACACCGCCACCCACAAGTCATGTGTCGTTACGTTACCGTATTTACGTCTCGGTGTCACACCGCCAGACCCACAAGTCATGTGTCGTTACGTTACCGTATTTACGTCTTGGTGTCACACCGCAGCACCCACTAGTCATGTGTCGTTACGTTCCCGTATTTACGTCTCGGTGTTCTCACCGCCAGACCACAAGTCATGTGACCATCAGCCTGGAGCTCCTGTTTACCTTGACCTTCTTTATCTTCTTCACAGCTTTCACTCGATAAGTTGACATGGCAGCGTTGTGTCGTTTTCTTACGACAAGCCACGACATCTTCACCTCTCGGCCCGGAATATCCGTCTTTGGCATTCGTAGATTTCTACTTCAACAATTTTTGCTAGATTTTCAAATTTTTTAAAATATGAAAGTGTTCTTTAACATGCAAATAATGTTCACTGAACCTGATGTTTATAGCCGTTATCAAAGAAGGATAGACATCAGACTATTCAGATACCAGGGTATGCCAACAACAGTAACAGCAGAGCTCGAAGATACCACGAAATCGATCAGAGAAATGGCCATAGCCTGTGGTAGGAACTATGTCGACATCTTACCCCTAGCTAGACCATTCACTCCCACTAACTATAGCTCGTTTCAAAACATATGCCCAACTTCAAAACGCTATTACTCTCTAACCGTTTGTTAAATACTTTTGACATTTTCCAAATGTTATTAGAATGCAAAAGACCCTTTAAATGTATATTTAAGAAATATCTTGCAGCTGCAGTTTTCTTAAAGCGGCGATATTTCTTTGATGTTTGTCAAAATTGTAAATTGTGAAGCCCTAAAGAATAGAAATTACCGTAGTTGCTGGTCTACGATTAATTTTCACTAGGTAAAGGCGTGGCCGTAATGGGGAAATAACTGGATAAAACAAAAACAAAACACCAGGAGAATTATTGTCTGCTCAGTTCGAGGACGGACGATAATAATATCAAGGTATACCTGTATGTCCAATTTTCATAGTTGTGTGGTCCTGAAAAGGACCGTTTGTTGAAATAATTTAAGGTAATATAGGGGCCAACATTGTGGGGGCTATATACTTTCATTCTGAATCAGACGAGTCTAAAAGATTAATAACTGTTTGGGGTTGAACATTCCACAAACCATCATTTTTCAATATTCCTCTTCCTGTTTTAAGACGTGGTCTTCACATTCAGCCCAATAATCTTTGTCTATATTTAATAAAGCGAGATTAGCAAGAGTCTTTACATCGCATATTTTGAATGTTGTATTTTCATCTGCCACTTGTCCTTTTAATTTTGCCTAGATTAGTTCTATTGGATTTAAATGAGCATGGTAAGGTGGCAGCCTCAAACTTATATGACCGTGCTCTTGGATAATCTTATCTATTTGAAAAATCTTTGTCCTCTGTTTTTGCTTTACTAGAGATAGTAATTCAGGTTTTAAGTACATGTTATTAAATTGTATGTGCTCCTTTGTGAGCCATATCTTAATAGCATCTTTTGTACTGGATGACGTCGGCACTTTATCTTCAAGTGCAACAATGTTGTGGTACGCTGCATTGTCCATTATTAGGCAAGATGGTCGATCTAGTGATGGGAGAACAGAATTTTCAATCCAATGTCTAAATATGTGACCATTCATCTCAGAGTGATAATCCCGATTGTCTATGGATTTGAAAGAAAAATGAGCTCTGCATTCTGTATTAGTCCATGTTGTCGACTACCTGCATGAGCAATTATCAAGCGCTGTCCTTTGCTGCTAGGTATTAATCTCTTAATCTTTCCATCTGATGACTGCCATTCCCTTTGGTTAGTGTGGTGAGCATTGATCCATGTTTCATCCAAGTACACAATATCATAACCTTGCTTGCGCACCTCTTTTACTTCACGTAAGTACTTGCTTCTCATGACTACTATATGTGGCTTCTCACAGATGATGTTTCGTCCATTGGAATACTTTCTGAATGTAAAGCCTGCAGCTCTCACATTCCTCCATAATGTAGACTTTGATATTTCAATACTGTTGTTCTTTTTCAGCGATACTTTTAATTTTCTTATTGTAACAGTTTCATTCATACCCAACATTTGCGAATTTCACTTCTAATAAGTTCACTGTCGAAATTATCCAACATTTTTGCTCTTCCTTGTGATTTTGTATATTTGGAACATTGTCAGTCACGTGCTTGAATCCAGCGATTAAATGACCGTTTAGATAAATCCAAAATGTGTCTTGTCCTATTCTCAGGGTTTTCTAAAGAATGAAATAATCTTCCTCGTTTAGCCTCTTTGCAAAATAGTCATACATTTTTATTGCGATGTTTTGTAAACTGCAGAATTTCATTTTAAGACTCATGATAAATGTTATTGTTCCACGTTACGCCGCTGAATTAACGGAAATGGAACACACAATGTCTCGTGTTTACTACAAGTGTCTAATTGGGACAGATAACTCACGCGGAAAGCGTGAAAATCGTAAATTTGAGCGTGTATAGATATTGTAATCGCTATTTTTAACTTAATTACTGTAAACACTAAGTTTTGACTACATCAATGGGTCGTTATAAATTTATATAATTCAAATAATCAATAATAATAACAAATGTTTGTTTTTAATGAAATTAATTCCCTGTTGGGTTCTAATCATTATAACTATACATGCAAATTTTGAAAAAAATACAAAAAGCGGTTTAAAAGATATTGATTTTTAAAGTTGGGCACGAGTTGGGCACGACTTATGAAACAAGCTATACATACATCTTACCTTAGCTAGACCATCCACTTCCACAATCTAACTACATACATCTTACCACTAGATAGACCATCCACTCCAACTAATTACATACATCTTACCACTAGATAGACCATCCACTCCCACTAACTACATACATCTTACCACTAGATAGACCATCCACTCCAACTAACTACATACATCTTACCCTTAGCTAGATCATCCACTTCCATAAACTAACTACATACATCTTACCCTCTAGCTAGACCATCCACTCCAACTAACTACATACATCTTACCACTAGATAGACCATCCACTCCAACTAATACATACATCTTACCCTTACTAGACCATCCATTCCCACTCCAACTAACTACATACATCTTACCACTAGATAGACCATCCACTCAACTAACTACATACATCTTACCACTAGATAGACCATCCACTCCAACTAACTACATACATCTTACCACTAGATAGACCATCCACTCCAACTAACTACATACATCTTACCCTTAGCTAGACCATCCACTCCAACTAACTACATACATCTTACCCTTAGCTAGACCATCCACTCCCACTAACTACATACATCTTACCCTTAGCTAGACCATCCACTCCAACTAACTACATCATCTTACCCTTAGCTAGACCATCCACTCCAACTAACTACATACATCTTACCCTTAGCTAGACCATCCACTCCCACTAACTACATACATCTTACCACTAGATAGACCATCCACTCCCACTAACTACATACATCTTACCACTAGATAGACCATCCACTCCAACTAACTACATACATCTACCTTAGCTAGACCATCCACTTCCACAAACTAACTACATACATCTTACCCTTAGCTAGACCATCCACTCCAACTAACTACATACATCTTACCCCTAGCTAGACCATCCACTCCCACTCCTACTAACTACATACATCTTACCCCTAGATAGACAATCCACTCCCACTAACTACATTCATCTTACCCTTAGCTAGACCATCCACTCTAACTAACTACATACATCTACCCTTAGCTAGACCATCCACTCCCACTCCTACTAACTACATACATCTTACCACTAGATAGACCATCCACTCCACTCCTACTAACTACATACATCTTACCACTAGATAGACCATCCACTCCAAGTAACTACATACATCTTACCCTTAGCTAGACATCCACTCCCACTCCTACTAAACATCTTACCACTAGATAGACCATCACTCCAACTAACTACATACATCTTACCACTAGATAGACCATCCATCCAACTAACTACATACATCTTACCCTTAGCTAGACCATCCACTCCAACTAAACTACATACATCTTACCCTTAGCGTAGACCATCCACTCCAACTAAACTACATACATCTTACCTTAGCTAGACCATCCACTCCAACTAACTACATACATCTTACCCTTTGCTAGACCATCCACTCCAACTAACTACATACATCTTACCCTTAGCTAGACATCCACTCCAACTAACTAACATACATCTTACCACTAGATAGACCATCCACTCCAACTAACTACATACATCTTACCCTTAGCTAGACCATCCACTCCAACTAACTACATACATCTTACCACTAGATAGACCATGCACTCCAACTAACTACATACATCTTACCACTAGATAGACCATCCACTCCAACTAACTACATACATCTTACCACTAGATAGACCATTCACTCCAACTAACTACATACATCTTACACTAGATAGACCATCCACTCCAACTAAACACATACATCTTACCCTTAGCTAGACCATCCACTCCAACTAACTACATACATCTTACACTAGATAGACCATCCACTCCAACTAACTACATACATTTACCCTTAGCTAGACCATCCACTCCAACTAACTACATACATCTTACAACTAGATAGACATCCACTCCAACTAACTACATACATCTAACCCTTTGCTAGACATCCACTCCAACTAAAACTACATACATCTTACCACTAGATAGACAATCCACTCCAACTAAACTACATACATCTTACCACTAGATAGACCATCCCACTCCAACTAACTACATACATCTTACCCTTAGCTAGACCATCCACTCCGACTAACTACATACATCTTACCACTAGATAGACCATCCACCAACTAACTACATACATCTTACCCTTAGCTAGACCACCCACTCCAACTAACTACATACATCTTACAACTAGACAGACCATCCACTCCAACTAACTACATACATCTTACCCTTAGCTAGACCATCCACTCCAACTAACTACATACATCTTACCACAGATAGACCATCCACTCCAATAACTACATACATCTTACCCCTAGCTAGACCATCCACCCACTCCTACTAACTACACACATCTTAGCGCTAGCTAGACCAGCCACTACACCCCTACTAACTACATACATCTTAGCGCTAGCTAGACCAGCCACTACCACCCCTACTAACTACATACATCTTAGCGCTAGCTAGACCAGCCACTACACCCTACTAACTACATACATCTTAGCGCTAGCTAGACCAGCCACTACCACCCCTACTAACTACATACATCTTAGTGCTAGCTAGACCAGCCACTACCACTCCTACTAACTACATACATCTTACCCTAGCTAGACCATCCACTCCCACCCCTACTAACTACAAACATCTTACCCCTAGCTAGACCAGCCACGCCCACCCCTACTAACTACATACATCTTACCCCTAGCTAGACAGCCACGCCCACCCCTACTAACTACATACATTTACCCCCTAGCTGACCATCTACTCCTACCTACTAACTACAACATCTTACCCTAGCTAGACCATCCACTCCCACTCCTACTAACTACATACGTTTACCCCCTAGCTAGACCATCTACTCCTACTCCTACTAACTACAAACATCTTACCCTAGCTAGACCATCCATTCCCACTCCTACTAACTACATACATCTTACCCCCTAGCTAGACCATCTACTCCTACTCCTACTAATACAAAAACATCTTACCCCTAGCTAGACCATCCACTCCACCCCTACTAACTACAACATCTTACCCATAGCTACACCATCCACTCCAACTCCTATTAACTACATACATCTGATCCTAGCTACACCATCTAATCCTACTCTTACTAACTACACACATCTTAGCGCTAGCTAGACCAGCCACTACCACTCCTACTAACTACACACATCTTACCCTAGCTACACCATCCACTCCCACTCCTATTAACTACATACATCTGATCCCTAGCTACACCATCCACTCCCACTTCTATTAACTACAAACATCTTACCCTAGCTATACCAGCCACGCCCACCCCTACTAACTACATACATCTTACCCTAGCTACACCATCCACTCCCACTCCTATTAAACTAATACATCTTAGCCTAGCTAGACCATCTACTCCTACTCCTACTAACTACATACATCTTACCCCTAGATAGACCATCTACTCCCACTCCTACTAACTACATACATATTACCCACTAACTAAACCATCTACTCCCACTCCTACAAGCTACATACATCTTAGCCCTCTTTAGACCATCTACTCCCACTCCTACTAACTACATACATCTCACCCCGTAGCTAGACCATCTACTCCCACTCCTACTAACTACATACAGCTTAACCCTAGCTAGACCATCTACCCACTCCTACTAACTACATACATCCACCCCTAGCTAGACCATCTACTCCCACTCCTACTAACTACATACATCTTACTCCTAGCTAGACCATCTACTCCCACTCCTACTAACTACATACATCTTACCCCCTAGCTAGAAATACTCCTACTCCTACTAACTACATACATATTACCCCCTAACTAGACCATCCACTCCTACTAACTACACACATCTTACCCCTAGCTAGACCATCCACTCCCACTCCTACTAACTACATACATCTTACCCCTAGCTAGACCATCTACTCCCACTCCTACTAACTACATACATCTTACCTCTAGCTAGACCATCCACTCCCACTCCTACTAACTACATACATCTTACCCCCTAGCTAGACCATCACTCCCACTCTACTAATACATACATCTTACCCTCTAGCTAGACCATCCACTCCCACTCCTACTAACTAAATACATCTTACCCTCGCTTGACCATTACTCCCACGAACTGACTGCATACATCTTATCCTTAGCTAGACCATCCACTCCCACTCCAACTAACTACATACATCTTACCACTAGATAGACCATCCACTCCAACTAACTACATACATCTTACCACTAGATAGACCATCCACTCCAACTAACTACATACATCTTACCACTAGATAGACATCCACTCCAACTAACTACATACATCTTACCCTTAGCTAGACCATCCAAAACTAACTACATACATCTTACCCTTAGCTAGACCATCCACTCCACTAACTACATACATCTTACCCTTAGCTAGACCATCCACTCCAACTAACTACATACATCTTACCCTTAGCTAGACCATCCACTCCAACTAACTACATACATCTTACCCTTAGCTAAACCATCCACTCCCACTAACTACATACATCTTACCACTAGATAGACCATCCACTCCCACTAACTACATACATCTTACCACTAGATAGACATCCACTCCAAACTAACTACATACATCTTACCCATAGCTAGACCATCCACTTCCACAAATAACTACATACATCTTACCCTTAGCTAGACCATCCACTCCAACTAAATACATACATCTTACCCCTAGCTAGACCATCCACTCCCACTCTACTAACTACATACATTACCCCTAGATAGACCATCCACTCCACTAACTACATACATCTTACCCTTACCTAGACCATCCACTCCAAATAACTACATACATCTTACCCTTAGCTGGAACATCCACTCCCACTCCTACTAACTACATACATCTTACCACTAGATAGACCATCCACTCCAACTAACTACATACATCTTATCCTTAGCTAGACCATCCACTCCCACTCCTACTAACTACATACATCTTACCACTAGATAGACCATCCACTCCAACTAACTACATACATCTACCACTAGATAGACCATCCACTCCAACTAACTACATACATCTTACCCTTAGCTAGACCATCCACTCCAACTAACTACATACATCTTACCACTAGATAGACCATCCACTCCAACTAACTACATACATCTTACCCTTAGCTAGACCATCCACTCCAACTAACTACATACATCTTACCACTAGATAGACCATCCACTCCAACTAACTACATACATCTTACTCTTAGCTAGACCATCCACTCCAACTAACTACATACATCTTTACAACTAGATAGACCATCCACTCCAACTAACTACATACATCTTACCCTTATCTAGACCATCCACTCCAACTAACTACATACATCTTACCACTAGATAGACAATCCACTCCAATAACTAACATACATCTTACCACTAGATAGACCATCCACTCCAACTAACTACATACATCTTACCATAGCTAGACCACCCACTCCAACTAACTACATACATCTTACCACTAGATAGACCATCCACTCCAACTAACTACATACATCTTACCCTTAGCTAGACCATCCACTCCAACTAACTACATACACTTACAACTAGATAGGACCATCCACTCCAACTAACTACATACATCTTACCTTAGCTAGACCATCCACTCCAAACTAACTACATACATCTTACCACTAGATAGACCATCCACTCCAACTAACTACATACATCTTACCCCTAGCTAGACCATCCACTCCCACTCTACTAACTACACACATCTTAGCGCTAGCTAGACCAGCCACTACCACCCTACTAACTACATACATCTTAGCGCTAGCTAGACCAGCCACTACCACCCTACTAACTACATACATCTTAGCGCTAGCTAGACCAGCCACTACCACCCCTACTAACTACATACATCTTACCACTAGATAGACCATCCACTCCAACTAACTACATACATCTTACCACTAGATAGACCATCAACTCCAACTAACTACATACATCTTACCCTTAGCTAGACCATCCACTCCAACTAACTAATACATTTACCCTTAGCTAGACCATCCACTCCAACTAACTACATACATCTTACCCTTAGCTAGACCATCCACTCCAACTAACTACATACATCTTACCCTTAGCTAGACCATCCACTCCAACTAACTACATACATCTTACCACTAGATAGACCATCCACTCCAACTAACTACATACATCTTACCCTTAGCTAGACCATCCACTCCAACTAACTACATACATCTTACCACTAGATAGACCATCCACTCCAACTAACTACATACATCTTACCACTAGATAGACCATCCTTCCAACTAACTACATACATCTTACCACTAGATAGACCATCCACTCCAACTAACTACATACATCTTACCACTAGATAGACCATCCACTCCAACTAACTACATACATCTTACCCTTAGCTAGACCATCCACTCCAACTAACTACATACATCTTACCACTAGATAGACCATCCACTCCAACTAATACATACATCTTACCTTAGCTAGACATCCACTCCAACTAACTACATACATCTTACAACTAGATAGACCATCCACTCCAACTAACTACATACATCTTACCCTTAGCTAGACCATCCACTCCAACTAACTACATACATCTTACAACTAGATAGACCATCCACTCCAACTAACTACATACATCTTACCACTAGATAGACCATCCACTCCAACTAACTACATACATCTTACCCTTAGCTAGACCACCCACTCCAACTAACTACATACATCTTACACTAGATAGACCATCCACTCCAACTAACTACATACATCTTACCCTTAGCTAGACCATCACTCCAACTAACTACATACATCTTACAACTAGACAGAACATCCACTCCAACTAACTACATCATCTTACCCATAGCTAGACCATCCACTCCAACTAACTACATACATCTTACCAACTAGATAGACCATCCACTCCAACTAACTACATACATCTACCCCTAGCTAGACGATCCACTCCCACTCCTACTAACTACACACATCTTAGCGCTAGCTAGACCAGCCCTACCACCCCTACTAACTACTACATCTTAGCGCTAGCTAGACCAGCCACTACCACCCCTACTAACTACATACATCTTAGCGCTAGCTAGACCAGCCACTACCACCCTACTAACTACATACATCTTAGCGCTAGCTAGACCAGCCACTACCACTCCTACTAACTACATACATCTTACCCCTAGCTAGACCATCCACTCCCACCCTACTAACTACAAACATCTTACCCCTAGCTAGACCAGCCACTCCCACCCCACTAACTACATACATCTTACCCCTAGCTAGACCAGCCACGCCCACCCCTACTAACTACATACATTTTACCCCCTAGCTAGACCATCTACTCCTACTCCTACTAACTACAAACATCTTACCCCTAGCTAGACCATCCACTCCCCTCCTACTAACTACATACATCTTACCCTTTGCTAGACCATCCACTCCAACTAACTACATACATCTTACCCTTAGCTAGACCATCCACTCCAACTAACTACATACATCTTACCACTAGATAGACCATCCACTCCAACTAACTACATACATCTTACCCTTAGCTAGACCATCCACTCCAACTAACTACATACATCTTACCACTAGATAGACCATGCACTCCAACTAACTACATACATCTTACCACTAGATAGACCATCCACTCCAACTAACTACATACATCTTACCACTAGATAGACCATCACTCCAACTAACTACATACATCTTACCACTAGATAGACCATCCACTCAACTAACTACATACATCTTACCCTTAGCTAGACCATCCACTCCAACTAACTACATACATCTTACCACTAGATAGACCATCCACTCCAACTAACTACATACATCTTACCTTAGCTAGACCATCCACTCCAACTAACTACATACATCTTACAACTAGATAGACCATCCACTCCAACTAACTACATACATCTAACCCTTTGCTAGACCATCCACTCCAACTAACTACATACATCTTACCACTAGATAGACAATCCACTCCAACTAACTACATACATCTTACACTAGATAGACCATCCACTCCAAACTAACTAATACATCTTACCCTTAGCTAGACCATCCACTCCGACTAACTACATACATCTTACCACTAGATAGACCATCCACTCCAACTAACTACATACATCTTACCCTTAGCTATACCACCCACTCCAACTAATACATACATCTTACAACTAGACAGACCATCCACTCCAACTAACTACATACATCTTACCCTTAGCTAGACCATCCACTCCAACTAACTACATACATCTTACCACTAGATAGACCATCCACTCCAACTAACTACATACATCTTACCCCTAGCTAGACCATCCACTCCCACTCCTACTAACTACACACATCTTAGCGCTAGCTAGACCAGCCACTACCACCCCTACTAACTACATACATCTTAGCGCTAGCTAGACCAGCCACTACCACCCCTACTAACTACATACATCTTAGCGCTAGCTAGACCAGCCACTACCACCCCTACAACTACATACATCTTAGCGCTAGCTAGACCAGCCACTACCACCCCTACTAACTACATACATCTTAGTGCTAGCTAGACCAGCCACTACCACTCCTACTAACTACATACATCTTACCCTAGCTAGACCATCCACTCCCACCCTACTAACTACAAACATCTTACCCCTAGCTAGACCAGCCACGCCCACCCTACTAACTACATACATCTTACCCCTAGCTAGACCAGCACGCCCACCCTACTAACTACATACATTTTACCCCCTAGCTAGACCATCTACTCCTACTCCTACTAACTACAAACATCTTACCCTAGCTAGACCATCCACTCCCACTCCTACTAACTACATACGTCTTACCCCCTAGCTAGACCATCTACTCTACTCCTACTAACTACAAACATCTTACCCTAGCTAGACCATCCATTCCCACTCCTACTAACTACATACATCTTACCCCCTAGCTAGACCATCTACTCCTACTCCTACTAACTACAAACATCTTACCCCTAGCTAGACCATCCACTCCCACCCCTACTAACTACAAACATCTACCCATAGCTACACCATCCACTCCAACTCCTATTAACTACATACATCTGATCCCTAGCTACACCATCTAATCCTACTCTTACTAACTACACACATCTTAGCGCTAGCTAGACCAGCCACTACCACTCCTACTAACTAACACATCTTACCCCTAGCTACACCATCCACTCCCACTCCTATTAACTACATACATCTGATCCCTAGCTACACCATCCACTCCCACTTCTATTAACTACAAACATCTTACCCTAGCTATACCAGCCACGCCACCCCTACTAACTACATACATCTTACCCTAGCTACACCATCCACTCCCACTCCTATTAACTACATACATCTTAGCCCTAGCTAGACCATCTACTCTATCCTACTAACTACTACATCTTACCCCTAGATAGACCATCTACTCCCACTCCTACTAACTACATACATATTACCCACTAACTAAACCATCTACTCCCACTCCTACAAGCTACATACATCTTAGCCCTCTTTAGACCATCTATCCCACTCCTACTAACTACATACATCTCACCCCGTAGCTAGACCATCTACTCCCACTCCTACTAACTACATACAGCTTAACCCTAGCTAGACCATCTACTCCCACTCCTACTAACTACATACATCTACCCCTAGCTAGACCATCTACTCCCACTCCTACTAACTACATACATCTTACTCTAGCTAGACCATCTACTCCCACTCCTACTAACTACATACATCTTACCCCTAGCTAGACAATCTACTCCTACTCCTACTAACTACATACATATTACCCCCTAACTAGACCATCCACTCCTACTAACTACACACATCTTACCCCCTAGCTAGACCATCCACTCCCACCTACTAACTACATACATCTTACCCCTAGCTAGACCATCTACTCCCACTCCTACTAACTACATACATCTTACCTCCTAGCTAGACCATCCACCCCACTCCTACTAACTACATACATCTTACCCCCTAGCTAGACCATCCACTCCCACTCCTACTAACTACATACATCTTACCCTCTAGCTAGACCATCCACTCCCACTCCTACTAACTAAATACATCTTACCCCGCTTGACATCTACTCCCACGAACTGACTGCATACATCTTATCCTAGCTAGACCATCCACTCCACTCCAACTAACTACATACATCTTACCACTAGATAGACCATCCACTCCAACTAACTACATACATCTTACCACTAGATAGACCATCCACTCCAACTAACTACATACATCTTACCACTAGATAGACCATCCACTCCAACTAACTACATACATCTTACCCTTAGCTAGACCATCCACTCCAACTAACTACATACATCTTACCCTTAGCTAGACCATCCACTCCCTAACTACATACATCTTACCCTTAGCTAGACCATCCACTCCAACTAACTACATACATCTTACCCTTAGCTAGACCATCCACTCCAACTAACTACATACATCTTACCCTTAGCTAAACCATCCACTCCCACTAACTACATACATCTTACCACTAGATAGACCATCCACTCCACTAACTACATACATCTTACCACTAGATAGACCATCCACTCCAACTAACTACATACATCTTACCCATAGCTAGACCATCCACTTCCACAAACTAACTACATACATCTTACCCTTAGCTAGACCATCCACTCCAACTAAATACATACATCTTACCCTAGCTAGACCATCCACTCCCACTCTACTAACTACATACATCTTACCCCTAGATAGACCATCCACTCCCACTAAACTACATACATCTTACCCTTACCTAGACCATCCACTCCAAATAACTACATACATCTTACCCTTAGCTGGAACATCCACTCCCACTCCTACTAACTACATACATCTTACCACTAGATAGACCATCCACTCCAACTAACTACATACATCTTATCCTTAGCTAGACCATCCACTCCACTCCTACTAACTACATACATCTTACCACTAGATAGACCATCCACTCCAACTAACTACATACATCTTACCACTAGATAGACCATCCACTCCAACTAACTACATACATCTTACCCTTAGCTAGACCATCCACTCCACTAACTACATACATCTTACCACTAGATAGACCATCCACTCCAACTAACTACATACATCTTACCTTAGCTAGACCATCCACTCCAACTAACTACATACATCTTACACTAGATAGACCATCCACTCCAACTAACTACATACATCTTACTCTTAGCTAGACCATCCACTCCAACTAACTACATACATCTTACAACTAGATAGACCATCCACTCCAACTAACTACATACATCTTACCCTTATCTAGACCATCCACTCCAACTAACTACATACATCTTACCACTAGATAGACATCCACTCCAACTAACTACATACATCTTACCACTAGATAGACCATCCACTCCAACTAACTACATACATCTTACCCATAGCTAGACCACCACTCCAACTAACTACATACATCTTACCACTAGATAGACCATCCACTCCAACTAACTACATACATCTTACCCTTAGCTAGACCATCCACTCCAACTAACTACATACATCTTACAACTAGATAGACCATCCACTCCAACTAACTACATACATCTTACCCTTAGCTAGACCATCCACTCCAACTAACTACATACATCTTACCACTAGATAGACCATCCACTCCAACTAACTACATACATCTTACCCTAGCTAGACCACCACTCCACTCCTACTAATACACACATCTTAGCGCTAGCTAGACCAGCCACTACCACCCTACTAACTACATACATCTTAGCGCTAGCTAGACCAGCCACTACCACCCTACTAACTACATACATCTTAGCGCTAGCTAGACCAGCCACTACCACCCTACTAACTACATACATCTTACCACTAGATAGACCATCCACTCCAACTAACTACATACATCTTACACTAGATAGACCATCAACTCAACTAACTACATACATCTTACCCTTAGCTAGACCATCCACTCCAACTAACTACATACATCTTACCCTTAGCTAGACCATCCACTCCAACTAATACATACATCTTACCCTAGCTAGACCATCCACTCCAACTAACTACATACATCTTACCCTTAGCTAGACCATCCACTCCAACTAACTACATACATCTTACCACTAGATAGACCATCCACTAACTACATACATCTTACCCTTAGCTAGACCATCCACTCCAACTAACTACATACATCTTACCCTAGATAGACCATCCACTCCAACTAACTACATACATCTTACCACTAGATAGACCATCCTTCCAACTAACTACATACATCTTACCACTAGATAGACCATCCACTCCAACTAACTACATACATCTTACCACTAGATAGACCATCCACTCCAACTAACTACATACATCTTACCCTAGCTAGACCATCCACTCCAACTAACTACATACATCTTACCACTAGATAGACCATCCACTCCAACTAACTACATACATCTTACTCTAGCTAGACCATCCACTCCAACTAACTACATACATCTTACAACTAGATAGACCATCCACTCAACTAACTACATACATCTTACCCTTAGCTAGACCATCCACTCCAACTAACTACATACATCTTACAACTAGATAGACCATCCACTCCAACTAACTACATACATCTTACCACTAGATAGACCATCCACTCAACTAACTACATACATCTTACCTTAGCTAGACCACCCACTCAACTAACTACATACATCTTACCACTAGATAGACCATCCACTCCAACTAACTACTACATCTTACCCTTAGCTAGACCATCCACTCCAACTAACTACATACACTTACAATAGACAGAACATCCACTCCAACTAACTACATTCATCTTACCCATAGCTAGACCATCCACTCCAACTAACTACATACATCTTACACTAGATAGACCATCCACTCCAACTAACTACATACATTCTTACCCTAGCTAGACGCA
Source organism: Megaustenia siamemsis (assembly GCA_032433765.1). Lineage (NCBI taxonomy): Eukaryota > Metazoa > Mollusca > Gastropoda > Stylommatophora > Ariophantidae > Megaustenia > Megaustenia siamemsis. Next base: position 4,363 of record JAVIAB010000090.1, on the reverse strand, counting down.
CCCCACTCCTACTAACTACACACATCTTAGCGCTAGTAGACCAGCCACTACCACCCTACTAACTACATACATCTTAGCGCTAGCTAGACCAGCCACTACCACCCTACTAACTACCTACATCTTAGCGCTAGCTAGACCAGCCACTACACCCCTACTAACTACATACATCTTAGCGCTAGCTAGACAGCCACTACCACTCCTACTAACTACATACATCTTACCTAGCTAGACCATCCACTACCACCCCTACTAACTACAAACATTACCCTAGCTAGACAGCCACCCCACCCTACTAACTACATACATCTTACCCCTAGCTAGACCAGCCAGCCCACCCCTACTAACTACATACATTTACCCCTAGCTAGACCATCTACCCTACTCCTACTAACTACAACATCTTACCCCTAGCTAGACCATCCACTCCCACTCCTACTAACTACATACACTTACCCCCTAGCTAGACCATCTACTCCTACTCCTACTAACTACAAACATCTTACCCCTAGCTAGACCATCCACTCCCACTCCTACTAACACATACATCTTACCCCCTAGCTAGACCATCTACCCTACTCCTACTAACTACAAACATCTTACCCCTAGCTAGACCATCCACTCCCACTCCTACTAACTACATACATCTTACCCCCTAGCTAGACCATCTACTCCTACTCCTACTAACTACAAACATCTTACCCCTAGCTAGACCATCCACTCCCACTCCTACTAACTACATACATCTTACCCCTAGCTAGACCATCTACTCCTACTCCTACTAACTACAAACATCTTACCCCTAACTAGACCATCCACTCCCACCCCTACTAACTACAACATCTTACCCCTAGCTACACCATCCACTCCAACTCCTATTAACTACATACATCTGATCCCTAGCTACACCATCTAATCCTACTCTTACTAACTACACACATCTTAGCGCTAGCTAGACCAGCCACTACCACTCCTACTAACTACACACATCTTACCCCTAGCTACACCATCCACTCCCACTCCTATTAACACATACATCTGATCCCTAGCTACACCATCCACTCCCACTTCTATTAACTACAAACATCTTACCCTAGCTATACCAGCCACGCCCACCCCTACTAACTACATACATCTTACCCTAGCTACACCATCCACTCCCACTCCTATTAACTACATACATCTTAGCCCTAGCTAGACCATCTACTCCTACTCCTACTAACTACATACATCTTCCCCTAGCTAGACCATCTACTCCACTCCTATAACTACATACATTTACCCACTAGCTAAACCATCTACTCCCACTCCTACAGCTACATACATCTTAGCCCTCTTTAGACCTTACTCCCCACCTACTAACTACATACATCTCACCCGTAGCTAGACCATCTACTCCCACTCCTACTAACTACATACAGCTTAACCTAGCTAGACCATCTACTCCACTCCTACTAACTACATACATCTCACCCCCTAGCTAGACCATCTACCCACTCCTACTAACTACATACATCTACCCCTAGCTAGACCATCTACTCCCACTCCTACTAACTACATACATCTTACCCCTAGCTAGACAATCTACTCCTACTCCTACTAACTACATACATATACCCCTAACTAGACCATCCACTCCTACTAACTACACCATCTACCCAGCTAGACCATCCACTCCCACTCCTACTAACTACATACATCTTACCCCCTAGCTAGACCATCTACTCCACTCCTACTAACTACATACATCTACCCCTAGCTAGACCATCCACTCCCACTCCTACTAACTACATAATCTTACCCTCTAGCTAGACCATCCACTCCCACTCCTACTAACTACATACATCTTACCCCTCGCTTGACCATTACTCCCACGAACTGACTGCATACATCTTATCCTTAGCTAGACCATCCACTCCCACTCCAACTAACTACATACATCTTACCACTAGATAGACCATCCATCAACTAACTATATCATCTTACCACTAGATAGACCATCCACTCCAACTAACTACATACATTACCACTAGGACCATCCACTCAAAACTAACTACATACATCTTACCCTTAGTTAGACCATCCACTCCAACTAACTACATACATCTTACCCTTAGCTAGACCATCCACTCCAACTAAATACATACATCTTACCCTTAGCTAGACCATCCACTCCAACTAACTACATACATCTTACCTTAGCTAAACCATCCACTCCCACTAACTACATACATCTTACCACTAGATAGACCATCCACTCCCACTAACTACATACATCTTACCACTAGATAGACCATCCACTCCACTAACTAACATACATACCTTACCTTAGCTAGACCTCCACTTCACAAACTAACTACATACATTTACCCTTAGCTAGACCATCCACTCCAACTAACTACATACATCTTACCCTAGCTAGACCATCCACTCCCACCCTAACTAACTACATACATCTTACCCCTAGATAGACATCCACTCCCACTAACTACATAATCTTACCCTTACCTAGGACCATCCACTCCAACTAACTACATACATCTTACCCTTAGCTGGAACATCCACTCCCACTCCACTAACTACATACATCTTACCACTAGATAGACCATCCACTCAACTAACTACATACATCCTATCCTTAGCTAGACCATCCACTCCCACTCCTACTAACTACATACATCTTACCACTAGATAGACCATCCACCCAACTAACTACAACATCTTACAACTAGATAGACCATCCACTCCAACTAACTACATACATCTTACCCTTAGCTAGACCATCCACTCCAACTAACTACATACATCTTACCCTTAGCTAGACCATCCACTCCAACTAACTACATACATTTTACCCTTAGCTAGACCATCCACTCCAAACTAACTACATACATCTTACCTTAGCTAGACCATCCAATCCAACTAACTACATACATCTTACACACTAGATAGACCATCCACTCCAACTAACTACATACATCTACCCTTAGCTAGACCATCCAATCCAACTAACTACATACATCTTACCACTAGATAGACCATCCACTCCAACTAACTACATACATCTTACCACTGATAGACCATCCACTCCAACTAACTACATACATCTTACCACTAGATAGACCATCCACTCCAACTAACTACATACATCTTACCACTAGATAGACCATCCACTCCAACTAACTACATACATCTTACCTTAGATAGACCATCCATCCAACTAATACATACATCTTACCACTAGCTAGACCATCCACTCCAACAAAACTACATACGTCTTACTCTTAGCTAGACATCCACTCCAACTAACTACATACATCTTACAACTAGATAGACCATCCACTCCAACTAACTACATACATCTTACCATTATCTAGACCATCCACTCCAATAACTACATACATCTTACCACTAGATAGACAATCCACTCCAACTAACTACATACATCTTACCACTAGATAGACCATCCACTCCAACTAACTACATACATCTTACCCTTAGCTAGACCACCACTCCAACTAACTACATACATCTTACCACTAGATAGACCATCCACTCCAACTAACTACATACATCTTACCCTTAGCTAGACCATCCACTCCAACTAACTACATACATCTTGCAACTAGATAGACCATCCACTCCAACTAACTACATACATCTTACCCTTAGCTAGACCATCCACTCCAACTAACTACATACATCTTACCACTAGATAGACCATCCACTCCAACTAACTACATACATCTTACCCATAGCTAGACCATCCACTCCCACTCTACTAACTAACACATCTTAGCCTAGCTAGACCAGCCACTACCACCCTACTACTACATACATCTTGCGCTAGCTAGACCAGCCACTACCACCCCTACTAACTACATACATCTTAGCGCTAGCTAGACAGCAACTACCACCCTACTAACTACATACATCTTACCACTAGATAGACCATCCACTCCAACTAACTACATACATCTTACCACTAGATAGACCATCAACTCCAACTAAACTACATACATCTTCCCTTAGCTCAGACCATCCACCCAACTAACTACATACATCTTACCTTAGCTAGACCATCCACTCCAACTAAACTACATACATCTTACCCTTAGCTAGACCATCCACTCCAACTAACTACATACATCTTACCCTTAGCTAGACCATCCACTCCAACTAACTACATACATCTACCACTAGATAGACCATCCACTCCAACTAACTACATACATCTTACCCTTAGCTAGACCATCCACTCCAACTAACTACATACATCTTACCACTAGATAGACCATCCACTCCAACAAACTACATACATCTTACCACTAGATAGACCATCTCCAACTAACTACATACATCTTAC
>JAVIAB010000089.1:0-57647 GCA_032433765.1 Megaustenia siamemsis | reverse complement strand
TCAAGTTATTTACTGCTGAGTGTCATCTGTGTCTTCAAGTTATTTACTGTCTGAGTGTCATCTGTGTCTTCAAGTTATTTACTGTCTGAGTGTCATCTGTGTCTTCAAGTTATTTACGTCTGAGTGTCATCTGTGTCTTCAAGTTATTTACTCTAGCCTGGTCATCTGTGTCTTCAAGTTATTTACTGTCTGAGTGTCATCTGTGTCTTCAAGTTATTACTGTCTGAGTGTCATCTGTGTCTTCAGTTATTTACTGTCTGAGTGTCATCTGTGTCTTCAAGTTATTTACTGTCTGATGTCATCTGTGTCTTCAAGTTATTTACTGTCTGAGTGTCATCTGTGTCTTCAAGTTATTTACTGTCTGAGTGTCATCTGTGTCTTCAAGTTATTTACTGCCTGAGTGTCATCTGTGTCTTCAAGTTATTTACTGTCTGAGTGTCATCTGTGTCTTCAAGTTATTACTGCTGAGTGTCATCTGTGTCTTCAAGTTATTTACTGTCTGAGTGTCATCTGTGTCTTCAAGTTATTTACTGTCTGAGTGTCATCTGTGTCTTCAAGTTATTTACTGCTGAGTGTCATCTGTGTCTTCAAGTTTTTTACTGTCTGAGTGTCATCTGTGTCTTCAAGTTATTTACTGTCTGAGTGTCATCTGTGTCTTCAGTTATTTCTGCCCGAGTGTCATCTGTGTCTTCAAGTTATTTACTGTCTGAGTGTCATCTGTGTCTTCAAGTTATTTACTGTCTGAGTGTCATCTGTGTCTTCAAGTTATTTACTGTCTGAGTGTCATCTGTGTCTTCAAGTTATTTACTGTCCTGAGTGTCATCTGTGTCTTCAAGTTATTTACTGCCGAGTGTCATCTGTGTCTTCAAGTTATTTACTGTCTGAGTGTCATCTGTGTCTTCAAGTTATTTACTGTCTGAGTGTCATGTGTCTTCAAGTTATTTACTGTCTGAGTGTCATCTGTGTCTTCAAGTTATTTACTGCTGAGTGTCATCTGTGTCTTCAAGTTATTTACTGTCTGAGTGTCATCTGTTCTTCAAGTTATTTACTGTCTGAGTGTCATCTGTGTCTTCAAGTTATTTACTGTCTGAGTGTCATCTGTGTCTTCAAGTTATTTACTGTCCTGAGTGTCATCTGTGTCTTCAGTTATTTTGTCTGAGTGTCATCTGTGTCTTCAAGTTATTTACTGTCTGAGTGTCATCTGTGTCTTCAAGTTATTTACTGTCTGAGTGTCATCTGTGTCTTCAAGTTATTTACTGCCTGAGTGTCATCTGTGTCTTCAAGTTATTTACTGTCTGAGTGTCATCTGTGTCTTCAAGTTATTTACTGTCTGAGTGTCATCTGTGTCTTCAAGTTATTTACTGTCCTGAGTGTCATCTGTGTCTTCAAGTTATTTACTGTCTGAGTGTCATCTGTGTCTTCAAGTTTATTTACTGTCTGAGTGTCATCTGTGTCTTCAAGTTATTTACTGTCTGAGTGTCATCTGTGTCTTCAAGTTATTTACTGTCTGAGTGTCATCTGTGTCTTCAAGTTATTTACTGTCTGAGTGTCATCTGTGTCTTCAAGTTATTTTACTGCCTGAGTGTCATCTGTGTCTTCAAGTTATTTACTGCCTGAGGTCATCTGTGTCTTCAAGTTATTTACTGTCTGAGTGTCATCTGTGTCTTCAAGTTATTTACTGCTGAGTGTCATCTGTGTCTTCAAGTTATTTACTGTCTGAGTGTCATCTGTGTCTTCAAGTTATTTACTGCCTGAGTGTCATCTGTGTCTTCAAGTTATTTACTGTCTGAGTGTCATCTGTGTCTTCAAGTTATTTACTGTCTGAGTGTCATCTGTGTCTTCAAGTTATTTACTGCTGAGTGTCATCTGTGTCTTCAAGTTATTTACTGTCTGAGTGTCATCTGTGTCTTCAAGTTATTTACTGTCTGAGTGTCATCTGTGTCTTCAAGTTATTTACTGTCTGAGTGTCATCTGTGTCTTCAAGTTATTTACTGTCTGAGTGTCATCTGTGTCTTCAAGTTATTTACTGTCTGAGTGTCATCTGTGTCTTCAAGTTATTTACTGCCTGAGTGTCATCTGTGTCTTCAAGTTATTTACTGTCTGAGTGTCATCTGTGTCTTCAAGTTATTTACTGTCTGAGTGTCATCTGTGTCTTCAAGTTATTTACTGTCTGAGTGTCATCTGTGTCTTCAAGTTATTTACTGTCTGAGTGTCATCTGTGTCTTCAAGTTATTTACTGCTGAGTGTCATCTGTGTCTTCAAGTTATTTACTGCCTGAGTGTCATCTGTGTCTTCAAGTTATTTACTGTCTGAGTGTCATCTGTGTCTTCAAGTTATTTACTGTCTGAGTGTCATCTGTGTCTTCAAGTTATTTACTGTCTGAGTGTCATCTGTGTCTTCAAGTTATTTACTGTCTGAGTGTCATCTGTGTCTTCAAGTTATTTACTGTCTGAGTGTCATCTGTGTCTTCAAGTTATTTACTGTCTGAGTGTCATCTGTGTCTTCAAGTTATTTACTGTCTGAGTGTCATCTGTGTCTTCAAGTTATTTACTGTCTGAGTGTCATCTGTGTCTTCAAGTTATTTACTGTCTGAGTGTCATCTGTGTCTTCAAGTTATTTACTGTCTGAGTGTCATCTGTGTCTTCAAGTTATTTACTGTCTGAGTGTCATCTGTGTCTTCAAGTTATTTACTGTCTGAGTGTCATCTGTGTCTTCAAGTTATTTACTGTCTGAGTGTCATCTGTGTCTTCAAGTTATTTACTGTCTGAGTGTCATCTGTGTCTTCAAGTTATTTACTGTCTGAGTGTCATCTGTGTCTTCAAGTTATTTACTGTCTGAGTGTCATCTGTGTCTTCAAGTTATTTACTGTCTGAGTGTCATCTGTGTCTTCAAGTTATTTACTGTCCTGAGTGTCATCTGTGTCTTCAAGTTATTTACTGTCTGAGTGTCATCTGTGTCTTCAAGTTATTTACTGTCTGAGTGTCATCTGTGTCTTCAAGTTATTTACTGTCTGAGTGTCATCTGTGTCTTCAAGTTATTTACTGTCTGAGTGTCATCTGTGTCTTCAAGTTATTTACTGTCTGAGTGTCATCTGTGTCTTCAAGTTATTTACTGTCTGAGTGTCATCTGTGTCTTCAAGTTATTTACTGCTGAGTGTCATCTGTGTCTTCAAGTTATTTACTGTCTGAGTGTCATCTGTGTCTTCAAGTTATTTACTGTCTGAGTGTCATCTGTGTCTTCAAGTTATTTACTGTCTGAGTGTCATCTGTGTCTTCAAGTTATTTACTGCTCTGAGTGTCATCTGTGTCTTCAAGTTATTTACTGCTGAGTGTCATCTGTGTCTTCAAGTTATTTACTGTCTGAGTGTCATCTGTGTCTTCAAGTTATTTACTGTCTGAGTGTCATCTGTGTCTTCAAGTTATTTACTGCTGAGTGTCATCTGTGTCTTCAAGTTATTTACTGTCTGAGTGTCATCTGTGTCTTCAAGTTATTTACTGTCTGAGTGTCATCTGTGTCTTCAAGTTATTTACTGTCTGAGTGTCATCTGTGTCTTCAAGTTATTTACTGTCTGAGTGTCATCTGTGTCTTCAAGTTATTTACTGTCTGAGTGTCATCTGTGTCTTCAAGTTATTTACTGTCTGAGTGTCATCTGTGTCTTCAAGTTATTTACTGTCTGAGTGTCATCTGTGTCTTCAAGTTATTTACTGTCTGAGTGTCATCTGTGTCTTCAAGTTATTTACTGTCTGAGTGTCATCTGTGTCTTCAAGTTATTTACTGTCTGAGTGTCATCTGTGTCTTCAAGTTATTTACTGTCTGAGTGTCATCTGTGTCTTCAAGTTATTTACTGTCTGAGTGTCATCTGTGTCTTCAAGTTATTTACTGTCTGAGTGTCATCTGTGTCTTCAAGTTATTTACTGTCTGAGTGTCATCTGTGTCTTCAAGTTATTTACTGTCTGAGTGTCATCTGTGTCTTCAAGTTATTTACTGTCTGAGTGTCATCTGTGTCTTCAAGTTATTTACTGTCTGAGTGTCATCTGTGTCTTCAAGTTATTTACTGTCTGAGTGTCATCTGTGTCTTCAAGTTATTTACTGTCTGAGTGTCATCTGTGTCTTCAAGTTATTTACTGTCTGAGTGTCATCTGTGTCTTCAAGTTATTTACTGTCTGAGTGTCATCTGTGTCTTCAAGTTATTTACTGTCTGAGTGTCATCTGTGTCTTCAAGTTATTTACTGTCTGAGTGTCATCTGTGTCTTCAAGTTATTTACTGTCTGAGTGTCATCTGTGTCTTCAAGTTATTTACTGTCTGAGTGTCATCTGTGTCTTCAAGTTATTTACTGTCTGAGTGTCATCTGTGTCTTCAAGTTATTTACTGTCTGAGTGTCATCTGTGTCTTCAAGTTATTTACTGTCTGAGTGTCATCTGTGTCTTCAAGTTATTTACTGTCTGAGTGTCATCTGTGTCTTCAAGTTATTTACTGTCTGAGTGTCATCTGTGTCTTCAAGTTATTTACTGTCTGAGTGTCATCTGTGTCTTCAAGTTATTTACTGTCTGAGTGTCATCTGTGTCTTCAAGTTATTTACTGTCTGAGTGTCATCTGTGTCTTCAAGTTATTTACTGTCTGAGTGTCATCTGTGTCTTCAAGTTATTTACTGTCTGAGTGTCATCTGTGTCTTCAAGTTATTTACTGTCTGAGTGTCATCTGTGTCTTCAAGTTATTTACTGTCTGAGTGTCATCTGTGTCTTCAAGTTATTTACTGTCTGAGTGTCATCTGTGTCTTCAAGTTATTTACTGTCTGAGTGTCATCTGTGTCTTCAAGTTATTTACTGTCTGAGTGTCATCTGTGTCTTCAAGTTATTTACTGTCTGAGTGTCATCTGTGTCTTCAAGTTATTTACTGTCTGAGTGTCATCTGTGTCTTCAAGTTATTTACTGTCTGAGTGTCATCTGTGTCTTCAAGTTATTTACTGTCTGAGTGTCATCTGTGTCTTCAAGTTATTTACTGTCTGAGTGTCATCTGTGTCTTCAAGTTATTTACTGTCTGAGTGTCATCTGTGTCTTCAAGTTATTTACTGTCTGAGTGTCATCTGTGTCTTCAAGTTATTTACTGTCTGAGTGTCATCTGTGTCTTCAAGTTATTTACTGTCTGAGTGTCATCTGTGTCTTCAAGTTATTTACTGTCTGAGTGTCATCTGTGTCTTCAAGTTATTTACTGTCTGAGTGTCATCTGTGTCTTCAAGTTATTTACTGTCTGAGTGTCATCTGTGTCTTCAAGTTATTTACTGTCTGAGTGTCATCTGTGTCTTCAAGTTATTTACTGTCTGAGTGTCATCTGTGTCTTCAAGTTATTTACTGTCTGAGTGTCATCTGTGTCTTCAAGTTATTTACTGTCTGAGTGTCATCTGTGTCTTCAAGTTATTTACTGTCTGAGTGTCATCTGTGTCTTCAAGTTATTTACTGTCTGAGTGTCATCTGTGTCTTCAAGTTATTTACTGTCTGAGTGTCATCTGTGTCTTCAAGTTATTTACTGTCTGAGTGTCATCTGTGTCTTCAAGTTATTTACTGTCTGAGTGTCATCTGTGTCTTCAAGTTATTTACTGTCTGAGTGTCATCTGTGTCTTCAAGTTATTTACTGTCTGAGTGTCATCTGTGTCTTCAAGTTATTTACTGTCTGAGTGTCATCTGTGTCTTCAAGTTATTTACTGTCTGAGTGTCATCTGTGTCTTCAAGTTATTTACTGTCTGAGTGTCATCTGTGTCTTCAAGTTATTTACTGTCTGAGTGTCATCTGTGTCTTCAAGTTATTTACTGTCTGAGTGTCATCTGTGTCTTCAAGTTATTTACTGTCTGAGTGTCATCTGTGTCTTCAAGTTATTTACTGTCTGAGTGTCATCTGTGTCTTCAAGTTATTTACTGTCTGAGTGTCATCTGTGTCTTCAAGTTATTTACTGTCTGAGTGTCATCTGTGTCTTCAAGTTATTTACTGTCTGAGTGTCATCTGTGTCTTCAAGTTATTTACTGTCTGAGTGTCATCTGTGTCTTCAAGTTATTTACTGTCTGAGTGTCATCTGTGTCTTCAAGTTATTTACTGTCTGAGTGTCATCTGTGTCTTCAAGTTATTTACTGTCTGAGTGTCATCTGTGTCTTCAAGTTATTTACTGTCTGAGTGTCATCTGTGTCTTCAAGTTATTTACTGTCTGAGTGTCATCTGTGTCTTCAAGTTATTTACTGTCTGAGTGTCATCTGTGTCTTCAAGTTATTTACTGTCTGAGTGTCATCTGTGTCTTCAAGTTATTTACTGTCTGAGTGTCATCTGTGTCTTCAAGTTATTTACTGTCTGAGTGTCATCTGTGTCTTCAAGTTATTTACTGTCTGAGTGTCATCTGTGTCTTCAAGTTATTTACTGTCTGAGTGTCATCTGTGTCTTCAAGTTATTTACTGTCTGAGTGTCATCTGTGTCTTCAAGTTATTTACTGTCTGAGTGTCATCTGTGTCTTCAAGTTATTTACTGTCTGAGTGTCATCTGTGTCTTCAAGTTATTTACTGTCTGAGTGTCATCTGTGTCTTCAAGTTATTTACTGTCTGAGTGTCATCTGTGTCTTCAAGTTATTTACTGTCTGAGTGTCATCTGTGTCTTCAAGTTATTTACTGTCTGAGTGTCATCTGTGTCTTCAAGTTATTTACTGTCTGAGTGTCATCTGTGTCTTCAAGTTATTTACTGTCTGAGTGTCATCTGTGTCTTCAAGTTATTTACTGTCTGAGTGTCATCTGTGTCTTCAAGTTATTTACTGTCTGAGTGTCATCTGTGTCTTCAAGTTATTTACTGTCTGAGTGTCATCTGTGTCTTCAAGTTATTTACTGTCTGAGTGTCATCTGTGTCTTCAAGTTATTTACTGTCTGAGTGTCATCTGTGTCTTCAAGTTATTTACTGTCTGAGTGTCATCTGTGTCTTCAAGTTATTTACTGTCTGAGTGTCATCTGTGTCTTCAAGTTATTTACTGTCTGAGTGTCATCTGTGTCTTCAAGTTATTTACTGTCTGAGTGTCATCTGTGTCTTCAAGTTATTTACTGTCTGAGTGTCATCTGTGTCTTCAAGTTATTTACTGTCTGAGTGTCATCTGTGTCTTCAAGTTATTTACTGTCTGAGTGTCATCTGTGTCTTCAAGTTATTTACTGTCTGAGTGTCATCTGTGTCTTCAAGTTATTTACTGTCTGAGTGTCATCTGTGTCTTCAAGTTATTTACTGTCTGAGTGTCATCTGTGTCTTCAAGTTATTTACTGTCTGAGTGTCATCTGTGTCTTCAAGTTATTTACTGTCTGAGTGTCATCTGTGTCTTCAAGTTATTTACTGTCTGAGTGTCATCTGTGTCTTCAAGTTATTTACTGTCTGAGTGTCATCTGTGTCTTCAAGTTATTTACTGTCTGAGTGTCATCTGTGTCTTCAAGTTATTTACTGTCTGAGTGTCATCTGTGTCTTCAAGTTATTTACTGTCTGAGTGTCATCTGTGTCTTCAAGTTATTTACTGTCTGAGTGTCATCTGTGTCTTCAAGTTATTTACTGTCTGAGTGTCATCTGTGTCTTCAAGTTATTTACTGTCTGAGTGTCATCTGTGTCTTCAAGTTATTTACTGTCTGAGTGTCATCTGTGTCTTCAAGTTATTTACTGTCTGAGTGTCATCTGTGTCTTCAAGTTATTTACTGTCTGAGTGTCATCTGTGTCTTCAAGTTATTTACTGTCTGAGTGTCATCTGTGTCTTCAAGTTATTTACTGTCTGAGTGTCATCTGTGTCTTCAAGTTATTTACTGTCTGAGTGTCATCTGTGTCTTCAAGTTATTTACTGTCTGAGTGTCATCTGTGTCTTCAAGTTATTTACTGTCTGAGTGTCATCTGTGTCTTCAAGTTATTTACTGTCTGAGTGTCATCTGTGTCTTCAAGTTATTTACTGTCTGAGTGTCATCTGTGTCTTCAAGTTATTTACTGTCTGAGTGTCATCTGTGTCTTCAAGTTATTTACTGTCTGAGTGTCATCTGTGTCTTCAAGTTATTTACTGTCTGAGTGTCATCTGTGTCTTCAAGTTATTTACTGTCTGAGTGTCATCTGTGTCTTCAAGTTATTTACTGTCTGAGTGTCATCTGTGTCTTCAAGTTATTTACTGTCTGAGTGTCATCTGTGTCTTCAAGTTATTTACTGTCTGAGTGTCATCTGTGTCTTCAAGTTATTTACTGTCTGAGTGTCATCTGTGTCTTCAAGTTATTTACTGTCTGAGTGTCATCTGTGTCTTCAAGTTATTTACTGTCTGAGTGTCATCTGTGTCTTCAAGTTATTTACTGTCTGAGTGTCATCTGTGTCTTCAAGTTATTTACTGTCTGAGTGTCATCTGTGTCTTCAAGTTATTTACTGTCTGAGTGTCATCTGTGTCTTCAAGTTATTTACTGTCTGAGTGTCATCTGTGTCTTCAAGTTATTTACTGTCTGAGTGTCATCTGTGTCTTCAAGTTATTTACTGTCTGAGTGTCATCTGTGTCTTCAAGTTATTTACTGTCTGAGTGTCATCTGTGTCTTCAAGTTATTTACTGTCTGAGTGTCATCTGTGTCTTCAAGTTATTTACTGTCTGAGTGTCATCTGTGTCTTCAAGTTATTTACTGTCTGAGTGTCATCTGTGTCTTCAAGTTATTTACTGTCTGAGTGTCATCTGTGTCTTCAAGTTATTTACTGTCTGAGTGTCATCTGTGTCTTCAAGTTATTTACTGTCTGAGTGTCATCTGTGTCTTCAAGTTATTTACTGTCTGAGTGTCATCTGTGTCTTCAAGTTATTTACTGTCTGAGTGTCATCTGTGTCTTCAAGTTATTTACTGTCTGAGTGTCATCTGTGTCTTCAAGTTATTTACTGTCTGAGTGTCATCTGTGTCTTCAAGTTATTTACTGTCTGAGTGTCATCTGTGTCTTCAAGTTATTTACTGTCTGAGTGTCATCTGTGTCTTCAAGTTATTTACTGTCTGAGTGTCATCTGTGTCTTCAAGTTATTTACTGTCTGAGTGTCATCTGTGTCTTCAAGTTATTTACTGTCTGAGTGTCATCTGTGTCTTCAAGTTATTTACTGTCTGAGTGTCATCTGTGTCTTCAAGTTATTTACTGTCTGAGTGTCATCTGTGTCTTCAAGTTATTTACTGTCTGAGTGTCATCTGTGTCTTCAAGTTATTTACTGTCTGAGTGTCATCTGTGTCTTCAAGTTATTTACTGTCTGAGTGTCATCTGTGTCTTCAAGTTATTTACTGTCTGAGTGTCATCTGTGTCTTCAAGTTATTTACTGTCTGAGTGTCATCTGTGTCTTCAAGTTATTTACTGTCTGAGTGTCATCTGTGTCTTCAAGTTATTTACTGTCTGAGTGTCATCTGTGTCTTCAAGTTATTTACTGTCTGAGTGTCATCTGTGTCTTCAAGTTATTTACTGTCTGAGTGTCATCTGTGTCTTCAAGTTATTTACTGTCTGAGTGTCATCTGTGTCTTCAAGTTATTTACTGTCTGAGTGTCATCTGTGTCTTCAAGTTATTTACTGTCTGAGTGTCATCTGTGTCTTCAAGTTATTTACTGTCTGAGTGTCATCTGTGTCTTCAAGTTATTTACTGTCTGAGTGTCATCTGTGTCTTCAAGTTATTTACTGTCTGAGTGTCATCTGTGTCTTCAAGTTATTTACTGTCTGAGTGTCATCTGTGTCTTCAAGTTATTTACTGTCTGAGTGTCATCTGTGTCTTCAAGTTATTTACTGTCTGAGTGTCATCTGTGTCTTCAAGTTATTTACTGTCTGAGTGTCATCTGTGTCTTCAAGTTATTTACTGTCTGAGTGTCATCTGTGTCTTCAAGTTATTTACTGTCTGAGTGTCATCTGTGTCTTCAAGTTATTTACTGTCTGAGTGTCATCTGTGTCTTCAAGTTATTTACTGTCTGAGTGTCATCTGTGTCTTCAAGTTATTTACTGTCTGAGTGTCATCTGTGTCTTCAAGTTATTTACTGTCTGAGTGTCATCTGTGTCTTCAAGTTATTTACTGTCTGAGTGTCATCTGTGTCTTCAAGTTATTTACTGTCTGAGTGTCATCTGTGTCTTCAAGTTATTTACTGTCTGAGTGTCATCTGTGTCTTCAAGTTATTTACTGTCTGAGTGTCATCTGTGTCTTCAAGTTATTTACTGTCTGAGTGTCATCTGTGTCTTCAAGTTATTTACTGTCTGAGTGTCATCTGTGTCTTCAAGTTATTTACTGTCTGAGTGTCATCTGTGTCTTCAAGTTATTTACTGTCTGAGTGTCATCTGTGTCTTCAAGTTATTTACTGTCTGAGTGTCATCTGTGTCTTCAAGTTATTTACTGTCTGAGTGTCATCTGTGTCTTCAAGTTATTTACTGTCTGAGTGTCATCTGTGTCTTCAAGTTATTTACTGTCTGAGTGTCATCTGTGTCTTCAAGTTATTTACTGTCTGAGTGTCATCTGTGTCTTCAAGTTATTTACTGTCTGAGTGTCATCTGTGTCTTCAAGTTATTTACTGTCTGAGTGTCATCTGTGTCTTCAAGTTATTTACTGTCTGAGTGTCATCTGTGTCTTCAAGTTATTTACTGTCTGAGTGTCATCTGTGTCTTCAAGTTATTTACTGTCTGAGTGTCATCTGTGTCTTCAAGTTATTTACTGTCTGAGTGTCATCTGTGTCTTCAAGTTATTTACTGTCTGAGTGTCATCTGTGTCTTCAAGTTATTTACTGTCTGAGTGTCATCTGTGTCTTCAAGTTATTTACTGTCTGAGTGTCATCTGTGTCTTCAAGTTATTTACTGTCTGAGTGTCATCTGTGTCTTCAAGTTATTTACTGTCTGAGTGTCATCTGTGTCTTCAAGTTATTTACTGTCTGAGTGTCATCTGTGTCTTCAAGTTATTTACTGTCTGAGTGTCATCTGTGTCTTCAAGTTATTTACTGTCTGAGTGTCATCTGTGTCTTCAAGTTATTTACTGTCTGAGTGTCATCTGTGTCTTCAAGTTATTTACTGTCTGAGTGTCATCTGTGTCTTCAAGTTATTTACTGTCTGAGTGTCATCTGTGTCTTCAAGTTATTTACTGTCTGAGTGTCATCTGTGTCTTCAAGTTATTTACTGTCTGAGTGTCATCTGTGTCTTCAAGTTATTTACTGTCTGAGTGTCATCTGTGTCTTCAAGTTATTTACTGTCTGAGTGTCATCTGTGTCTTCAAGTTATTTACTGTCTGAGTGTCATCTGTGTCTTCAAGTTATTTACTGTCTGAGTGTCATCTGTGTCTTCAAGTTATTTACTGTCTGAGTGTCATCTGTGTCTTCAAGTTATTTACTGTCTGAGTGTCATCTGTGTCTTCAAGTTATTTACTGTCTGAGTGTCATCTGTGTCTTCAAGTTATTTACTGTCTGAGTGTCATCTGTGTCTTCAAGTTATTTACTGTCTGAGTGTCATCTGTGTCTTCAAGTTATTTACTGTCTGAGTGTCATCTGTGTCTTCAAGTTATTTACTGTCTGAGTGTCATCTGTGTCTTCAAGTTATTTACTGTCTGAGTGTCATCTGTGTCTTCAAGTTATTTACTGTCTGAGTGTCATCTGTGTCTTCAAGTTATTTACTGTCTGAGTGTCATCTGTGTCTTCAAGTTATTTACTGTCTGAGTGTCATCTGTGTCTTCAAGTTATTTACTGTCTGAGTGTCATCTGTGTCTTCAAGTTATTTACTGTCTGAGTGTCATCTGTGTCTTCAAGTTATTTACTGTCTGAGTGTCATCTGTGTCTTCAAGTTATTTACTGTCTGAGTGTCATCTGTGTCTTCAAGTTATTTACTGTCTGAGTGTCATCTGTGTCTTCAAGTTATTTACTGTCTGAGTGTCATCTGTGTCTTCAAGTTATTTACTGTCTGAGTGTCATCTGTGTCTTCAAGTTATTTACTGTCTGAGTGTCATCTGTGTCTTCAAGTTATTTACTGTCTGAGTGTCATCTGTGTCTTCAAGTTATTTACTGTCTGAGTGTCATCTGTGTCTTCAAGTTATTTACTGTCTGAGTGTCATCTGTGTCTTCAAGTTATTTACTGTCTGAGTGTCATCTGTGTCTTCAAGTTATTTACTGTCTGAGTGTCATCTGTGTCTTCAAGTTATTTACTGTCTGAGTGTCATCTGTGTCTTCAAGTTATTTACTGTCTGAGTGTCATCTGTGTCTTCAAGTTATTTACTGTCTGAGTGTCATCTGTGTCTTCAAGTTATTTACTGTCTGAGTGTCATCTGTGTCTTCAAGTTATTTACTGTCTGAGTGTCATCTGTGTCTTCAAGTTATTTACTGTCTGAGTGTCATCTGTGTCTTCAAGTTATTTACTGTCTGAGTGTCATCTGTGTCTTCAAGTTATTTACTGTCTGAGTGTCATCTGTGTCTTCAAGTTATTTACTGTCTGAGTGTCATCTGTGTCTTCAAGTTATTTACTGTCTGAGTGTCATCTGTGTCTTCAAGTTATTTACTGTCTGAGTGTCATCTGTGTCTTCAAGTTATTTACTGTCTGAGTGTCATCTGTGTCTTCAAGTTATTTACTGTCTGAGTGTCATCTGTGTCTTCAAGTTATTTACTGTCTGAGTGTCATCTGTGTCTTCAAGTTATTTACTGTCTGAGTGTCATCTGTGTCTTCAAGTTATTTACTGTCTGAGTGTCATCTGTGTCTTCAAGTTATTTACTGTCTGAGTGTCATCTGTGTCTTCAAGTTATTTACTGTCTGAGTGTCATCTGTGTCTTCAAGTTATTTACTGTCTGAGTGTCATCTGTGTCTTCAAGTTATTTACTGTCTGAGTGTCATCTGTGTCTTCAAGTTATTTACTGTCTGAGTGTCATCTGTGTCTTCAAGTTATTTACTGTCTGAGTGTCATCTGTGTCTTCAAGTTATTTACTGTCTGAGTGTCATCTGTGTCTTCAAGTTATTTACTGTCTGAGTGTCATCTGTGTCTTCAAGTTATTTACTGTCTGAGTGTCATCTGTGTCTTCAAGTTATTTACTGTCTGAGTGTCATCTGTGTCTTCAAGTTATTTACTGTCTGAGTGTCATCTGTGTCTTCAAGTTATTTACTGTCTGAGTGTCATCTGTGTCTTCAAGTTATTTACTGTCTGAGTGTCATCTGTGTCTTCAAGTTATTTACTGTCTGAGTGTCATCTGTGTCTTCAAGTTATTTACTGTCTGAGTGTCATCTGTGTCTTCAAGTTATTTACTGTCTGAGTGTCATCTGTGTCTTCAAGTTATTTACTGTCTGAGTGTCATCTGTGTCTTCAAGTTATTTACTGTCTGAGTGTCATCTGTGTCTTCAAGTTATTTACTGTCTGAGTGTCATCTGTGTCTTCAAGTTATTTACTGTCTGAGTGTCATCTGTGTCTTCAAGTTATTTACTGTCTGAGTGTCATCTGTGTCTTCAAGTTATTTACTGTCTGAGTGTCATCTGTGTCTTCAAGTTATTTACTGTCTGAGTGTCATCTGTGTCTTCAAGTTATTTACTGTCTGAGTGTCATCTGTGTCTTCAAGTTATTTACTGTCTGAGTGTCATCTGTGTCTTCAAGTTATTTACTGTCTGAGTGTCATCTGTGTCTTCAAGTTATTTACTGTCTGAGTGTCATCTGTGTCTTCAAGTTATTTACTGTCTGAGTGTCATCTGTGTCTTCAAGTTATTTACTGTCTGAGTGTCATCTGTGTCTTCAAGTTATTTACTGTCTGAGTGTCATCTGTGTCTTCAAGTTATTTACTGTCTGAGTGTCATCTGTGTCTTCAAGTTATTTACTGTCTGAGTGTCATCTGTGTCTTCAAGTTATTTACTGTCTGAGTGTCATCTGTGTCTTCAAGTTATTTACTGTCTGAGTGTCATCTGTGTCTTCAAGTTATTTACTGTCTGAGTGTCATCTGTGTCTTCAAGTTATTTACTGTCTGAGTGTCATCTGTGTCTTCAAGTTATTTACTGTCTGAGTGTCATCTGTGTCTTCAAGTTATTTACTGTCTGAGTGTCATCTGTGTCTTCAAGTTATTTACTGTCTGAGTGTCATCTGTGTCTTCAAGTTATTTACTGTCTGAGTGTCATCTGTGTCTTCAAGTTATTTACTGTCTGAGTGTCATCTGTGTCTTCAAGTTATTTACTGTCTGAGTGTCATCTGTGTCTTCAAGTTATTTACTGTCTGAGTGTCATCTGTGTCTTCAAGTTATTTACTGTCTGAGTGTCATCTGTGTCTTCAAGTTATTTACTGTCTGAGTGTCATCTGTGTCTTCAAGTTATTTACTGTCTGAGTGTCATCTGTGTCTTCAAGTTATTTACTGTCTGAGTGTCATCTGTGTCTTCAAGTTATTTACTGTCTGAGTGTCATCTGTGTCTTCAAGTTATTTACTGTCTGAGTGTCATCTGTGTCTTCAAGTTATTTACTGTCTGAGTGTCATCTGTGTCTTCAAGTTATTTACTGTCTGAGTGTCATCTGTGTCTTCAAGTTATTTACTGTCTGAGTGTCATCTGTGTCTTCAAGTTATTTACTGTCTGAGTGTCATCTGTGTCTTCAAGTTATTTACTGTCTGAGTGTCATCTGTGTCTTCAAGTTATTTACTGTCTGAGTGTCATCTGTGTCTTCAAGTTATTTACTGTCTGAGTGTCATCTGTGTCTTCAAGTTATTTACTGTCTGAGTGTCATCTGTGTCTTCAAGTTATTTACTGTCTGAGTGTCATCTGTGTCTTCAAGTTATTTACTGTCTGAGTGTCATCTGTGTCTTCAAGTTATTTACTGTCTGAGTGTCATCTGTGTCTTCAAGTTATTTACTGTCTGAGTGTCATCTGTGTCTTCAAGTTATTTACTGTCTGAGTGTCATCTGTGTCTTCAAGTTATTTACTGTCTGAGTGTCATCTGTGTCTTCAAGTTATTTACTGTCTGAGTGTCATCTGTGTCTTCAAGTTATTTACTGTCTGAGTGTCATCTGTGTCTTCAAGTTATTTACTGTCTGAGTGTCATCTGTGTCTTCAAGTTATTTACTGTCTGAGTGTCATCTGTGTCTTCAAGTTATTTACTGTCTGAGTGTCATCTGTGTCTTCAAGTTATTTACTGTCTGAGTGTCATCTGTGTCTTCAAGTTATTTACTGTCTGAGTGTCATCTGTGTCTTCAAGTTATTTACTGTCTGAGTGTCATCTGTGTCTTCAAGTTATTTACTGTCTGAGTGTCATCTGTGTCTTCAAGTTATTTACTGTCTGAGTGTCATCTGTGTCTTCAAGTTATTTACTGTCTGAGTGTCATCTGTGTCTTCAAGTTATTTACTGTCTGAGTGTCATCTGTGTCTTCAAGTTATTTACTGTCTGAGTGTCATCTGTGTCTTCAAGTTATTTACTGTCTGAGTGTCATCTGTGTCTTCAAGTTATTTACTGTCTGAGTGTCATCTGTGTCTTCAAGTTATTTACTGTCTGAGTGTCATCTGTGTCTTCAAGTTATTTACTGTCTGAGTGTCATCTGTGTCTTCAAGTTATTTACTGTCTGAGTGTCATCTGTGTCTTCAAGTTATTTACTGTCTGAGTGTCATCTGTGTCTTCAAGTTATTTACTGTCTGAGTGTCATCTGTGTCTTCAAGTTATTTACTGTCTGAGTGTCATCTGTGTCTTCAAGTTATTTACTGTCTGAGTGTCATCTGTGTCTTCAAGTTATTTACTGTCTGAGTGTCATCTGTGTCTTCAAGTTATTTACTGTCTGAGTGTCATCTGTGTCTTCAAGTTATTTACTGTCTGAGTGTCATCTGTGTCTTCAAGTTATTTACTGTCTGAGTGTCATCTGTGTCTTCAAGTTATTTACTGTCTGAGTGTCATCTGTGTCTTCAAGTTATTTACTGTCTGAGTGTCATCTGTGTCTTCAAGTTATTTACTGTCTGAGTGTCATCTGTGTCTTCAAGTTATTTACTGTCTGAGTGTCATCTGTGTCTTCAAGTTATTTACTGTCTGAGTGTCATCTGTGTCTTCAAGTTATTTACTGTCTGAGTGTCATCTGTGTCTTCAAGTTATTTACTGTCTGAGTGTCATCTGTGTCTTCAAGTTATTTACTGTCTGAGTGTCATCTGTGTCTTCAAGTTATTTACTGTCTGAGTGTCATCTGTGTCTTCAAGTTATTTACTGTCTGAGTGTCATCTGTGTCTTCAAGTTATTTACTGTCTGAGTGTCATCTGTGTCTTCAAGTTATTTACTGTCTGAGTGTCATCTGTGTCTTCAAGTTATTTACTGTCTGAGTGTCATCTGTGTCTTCAAGTTATTTACTGTCTGAGTGTCATCTGTGTCTTCAAGTTATTTACTGTCTGAGTGTCATCTGTGTCTTCAAGTTATTTACTGTCTGAGTGTCATCTGTGTCTTCAAGTTATTTACTGTCTGAGTGTCATCTGTGTCTTCAAGTTATTTACTGTCTGAGTGTCATCTGTGTCTTCAAGTTATTTACTGTCTGAGTGTCATCTGTGTCTTCAAGTTATTTACTGTCTGAGTGTCATCTGTGTCTTCAAGTTATTTACTGTCTGAGTGTCATCTGTGTCTTCAAGTTATTTACTGTCTGAGTGTCATCTGTGTCTTCAAGTTATTTACTGTCTGAGTGTCATCTGTGTCTTCAAGTTATTTACTGTCTGAGTGTCATCTGTGTCTTCAAGTTATTTACTGTCTGAGTGTCATCTGTGTCTTCAAGTTATTTACTGTCTGAGTGTCATCTGTGTCTTCAAGTTATTTACTGTCTGAGTGTCATCTGTGTCTTCAAGTTATTTACTGTCTGAGTGTCATCTGTGTCTTCAAGTTATTTACTGTCTGAG
This sequence comes from Megaustenia siamemsis, assembly GCA_032433765.1. Taxonomy (NCBI): domain Eukaryota; kingdom Metazoa; phylum Mollusca; class Gastropoda; order Stylommatophora; family Ariophantidae; genus Megaustenia; species Megaustenia siamemsis. The sequence continues at coordinate 40,844 of JAVIAB010000089.1, read as the reverse complement.
TGTCATCTGTGTCTTCAAGTTATTTACTGTCTGAGTGTCATCTGTGTCTTCAAGTTATTTACTGTCTGAGTGTCATCTGTGTCTTCAAGTTATTTACTGTCTGAGTGTCATCTGTGTCTTCAAGTTATTTACTGTCTGAGTGTCATCTGTGTCTTCAAGTTATTTACTGTCTGAGTGTCATCTGTGTCTTCAAGTTATTTACTGTCTGAGTGTCATCTGTGTCTTCAAGTTATTTACTGTCTGAGTGTCATCTGTGTCTTCAAGTTATTTACTGTCTGAGTGTCATCTGTGTCTTCAAGTTATTTACTGTCTGAGTGTCATCTGTGTCTTCAAGTTATTTACTGTCTGAGTGTCATCTGTGTCTTCAAGTTATTTACTGTCTGAGTGTCATCTGTGTCTTCAAGTTATTTACTGTCTGAGTGTCATCTGTGTCTTCAAGTTATTTACTGTCTGAGTGTCATCTGTGTCTTCAAGTTATTTACTGTCTGAGTGTCATCTGTGTCTTCAAGTTATTTACTGTCTGAGTGTCATCTGTGTCTTCAAGTTATTTACTGTCTGAGTGTCATCTGTGTCTTCAAGTTATTTACTGTCTGAGTGTCATCTGTGTCTTCAAGTTATTTACTGTCTGAGTGTCATCTGTGTCTTCAAGTTATTTACTGTCTGAGTGTCATCTGTGTCTTCAAGTTATTTACTGTCTGAGTGTCATCTGTGTCTTCAAGTTATTTACTGTCTGAGTGTCATCTGTGTCTTCAAGTTATTTACTGTCTGAGTGTCATCTGTGTCTTCAAGTTATTTACTGTCTGAGTGTCATCTGTGTCTTCAAGTTATTTACTGTCTGAGTGTCATCTGTGTCTTCAAGTTATTTACTGTCTGAGTGTCATCTGTGTCTTCAAGTTATTTACTGTCTGAGTGTCATCTGTGTCTTCAAGTTATTTACTGTCTGAGTGTCATCTGTGTCTTCAAGTTATTTACTGTCTGAGTGTCATCTGTGTCTTCAAGTTATTTACTGTCTGAGTGTCATCTGTGTCTTCAAGTTATTTACTGTCTGAGTGTCATCTGTGTCTTCAAGTTATTTACTGTCTGAGTGTCATCTGTGTCTTCAAGTTATTTACTGTCTGAGTGTCATCTGTGTCTTCAAGTTATTTACTGTCTGAGTGTCATCTGTGTCTTCAAGTTATTTACTGTCTGAGTGTCATCTGTGTCTTCAAGTTATTTACTGTCTGAGTGTCATCTGTGTCTTCAAGTTATTTACTGTCTGAGTGTCATCTGTGTCTTCAAGTTATTTACTGTCTGAGTGTCATCTGTGTCTTCAAGTTATTTACTGTCTGAGTGTCATCTGTGTCTTCAAGTTATTTACTGTCTGAGTGTCATCTGTGTCTTCAAGTTATTTACTGTCTGAGTGTCATCTGTGTCTTCAAGTTATTTACTGTCTGAGTGTCATCTGTGTCTTCAAGTTATTTACTGTCTGAGTGTCATCTGTGTCTTCAAGTTATTTACTGTCTGAGTGTCATCTGTGTCTTCAAGTTATTTACTGTCTGAGTGTCATCTGTGTCTTCAAGTTATTTACTGTCTGAGTGTCATCTGTGTCTTCAAGTTATTTACTGTCTGAGTGTCATCTGTGTCTTCAAGTTATTTACTGTCTGAGTGTCATCTGTGTCTTCAAGTTATTTACTGTCTGAGTGTCATCTGTGTCTTCAAGTTATTTACTGTCTGAGTGTCATCTGTGTCTTCAAGTTATTTACTGTCTGAGTGTCATCTGTGTCTTCAAGTTATTTACTGTCTGAGTGTCATCTGTGTCTTCAAGTTATTTACTGTCTGAGTGTCATCTGTGTCTTCAAGTTATTTACTGTCTGAGTGTCATCTGTGTCTTCAAGTTATTTACTGTCTGAGTGTCATCTGTGTCTTCAAGTTATTTACTGTCTGAGTGTCATCTGTGTCTTCAAGTTATTTACTGTCTGAGTGTCATCTGTGTCTTCAAGTTATTTACTGTCTGAGTGTCATCTGTGTCTTCAAGTTATTTACTGTCTGAGTGTCATCTGTGTCTTCAAGTTATTTACTGTCTGAGTGTCATCTGTGTCTTCAAGTTATTTACTGTCTGAGTGTCATCTGTGTCTTCAAGTTATTTACTGTCTGAGTGTCATCTGTGTCTTCAAGTTATTTACTGTCTGAGTGTCATCTGTGTCTTCAAGTTATTTACTGTCTGAGTGTCATCTGTGTCTTCAAGTTATTTACTGTCTGAGTGTCATCTGTGTCTTCAAGTTATTTACTGTCTGAGTGTCATCTGTGTCTTCAAGTTATTTACTGTCTGAGTGTCATCTGTGTCTTCAAGTTATTTACTGTCTGAGTGTCATCTGTGTCTTCAAGTTATTTACTGTCTGAGTGTCATCTGTGTCTTCAAGTTATTTACTGTCTGAGTGTCATCTGTGTCTTCAAGTTATTTACTGTCTGAGTGTCATCTGTGTCTTCAAGTTATTTACTGTCTGAGTGTCATCTGTGTCTTCAAGTTATTTACTGTCTGAGTGTCATCTGTGTCTTCAAGTTATTTACTGTCTGAGTGTCATCTGTGTCTTCAAGTTATTTACTGTCTGAGTGTCATCTGTGTCTTCAAGTTATTTACTGTCTGAGTGTCATCTGTGTCTTCAAGTTATTTACTGTCTGAGTGTCATCTGTGTCTTCAAGTTATTTACTGTCTGAGTGTCATCTGTGTCTTCAAGTTATTTACTGTCTGAGTGTCATCTGTGTCTTCAAGTTATTTACTGTCTGAGTGTCATCTGTGTCTTCAAGTTATTTACTGTCTGAGTGTCATCTGTGTCTTCAAGTTATTTACTGTCTGAGTGTCATCTGTGTCTTCAAGTTATTTACTGTCTGAGTGTCATCTGTGTCTTCAAGTTATTTACTGTCTGAGTGTCATCTGTGTCTTCAAGTTATTTACTGTCTGAGTGTCATCTGTGTCTTCAAGTTATTTACTGTCTGAGTGTCATCTGTGTCTTCAAGTTATTTACTGTCTGAGTGTCATCTGTGTCTTCAAGTTATTTACTGTCTGAGTGTCATCTGTGTCTTCAAGTTATTTACTGTCTGAGTGTCATCTGTGTCTTCAAGTTATTTACTGTCTGAGTGTCATCTGTGTCTTCAAGTTATTTACTGTCTGAGTGTCATCTGTGTCTTCAAGTTATTTACTGTCTGAGTGTCATCTGTGTCTTCAAGTTATTTACTGTCTGAGTGTCATCTGTGTCTTCAAGTTATTTACTGTCTGAGTGTCATCTGTGTCTTCAAGTTATTTACTGTCTGAGTGTCATCTGTGTCTTCAAGTTATTTACTGTCTGAGTGTCATCTGTGTCTTCAAGTTATTTACTGTCTGAGTGTCATCTGTGTCTTCAAGTTATTTACTGTCTGAGTGTCATCTGTGTCTTCAAGTTATTTACTGTCTGAGTGTCATCTGTGTCTTCAAGTTATTTACTGTCTGAGTGTCATCTGTGTCTTCAAGTTATTTACTGTCTGAGTGTCATCTGTGTCTTCAAGTTATTTACTGTCTGAGTGTCATCTGTGTCTTCAAGTTATTTACTGTCTGAGTGTCATCTGTGTCTTCAAGTTATTTACTGTCTGAGTGTCATCTGTGTCTTCAAGTTATTTACTGTCTGAGTGTCATCTGTGTCTTCAAGTTATTTACTGTCTGAGTGTCATCTGTGTCTTCAAGTTATTTACTGTCTGAGTGTCATCTGTGTCTTCAAGTTATTTACTGTCTGAGTGTCATCTGTGTCTTCAAGTTATTTACTGTCTGAGTGTCATCTGTGTCTTCAAGTTATTTACTGTCTGAGTGTCATCTGTGTCTTCAAGTTATTTACTGTCTGAGTGTCATCTGTGTCTTCAAGTTATTTACTGTCTGAGTGTCATCTGTGTCTTCAAGTTATTTACTGTCTGAGTGTCATCTGTGTCTTCAAGTTATTTACTGTCTGAGTGTCATCTGTGTCTTCAAGTTATTTACTGTCTGAGTGTCATCTGTGTCTTCAAGTTATTTACTGTCTGAGTGTCATCTGTGTCTTCAAGTTATTTACTGTCTGAGTGTCATCTGTGTCTTCAAGTTATTTACTGTCTGAGTGTCATCTGTGTCTTCAAGTTATTTACTGTCTGAGTGTCATCTGTGTCTTCAAGTTATTTACTGTCTGAGTGTCATCTGTGTCTTCAAGTTATTTACTGTCTGAGTGTCATCTGTGTCTTCAAGTTATTTACTGTCTGAGTGTCATCTGTGTCTTCAAGTTATTTACTGTCTGAGTGTCATCTGTGTCTTCAAGTTATTTACTGTCTGAGTGTCATCTGTGTCTTCAAGTTATTTACTGTCTGAGTGTCATCTGTGTCTTCAAGTTATTTACTGTCTGAGTGTCATCTGTGTCTTCAAGTTATTTACTGTCTGAGTGTCATCTGTGTCTTCAAGTTATTTACTGTCTGAGTGTCATCTGTGTCTTCAAGTTATTTACTGTCTGAGTGTCATCTGTGTCTTCAAGTTATTTACTGTCTGAGTGTCATCTGTGTCTTCAAGTTATTTACTGTCTGAGTGTCATCTGTGTCTTCAAGTTATTTACTGTCTGAGTGTCATCTGTGTCTTCAAGTTATTTACTGTCTGAGTGTCATCTGTGTCTTCAAGTTATTTACTGTCTGAGTGTCATCTGTGTCTTCAAGTTATTTACTGTCTGAGTGTCATCTGTGTCTTCAAGTTATTTACTGTCTGAGTGTCATCTGTGTCTTCAAGTTATTTACTGTCTGAGTGTCATCTGTGTCTTCAAGTTATTTACTGTCTGAGTGTCATCTGTGTCTTCAAGTTATTTACTGTCTGAGTGTCATCTGTGTCTTCAAGTTATTTACTGTCTGAGTGTCATCTGTGTCTTCAAGTTATTTACTGTCTGAGTGTCATCTGTGTCTTCAAGTTATTTACTGTCTGAGTGTCATCTGTGTCTTCAAGTTATTTACTGTCTGAGTGTCATCTGTGTCTTCAAGTTATTTACTGTCTGAGTGTCATCTGTGTCTTCAAGTTATTTACTGTCTGAGTGTCATCTGTGTCTTCAAGTTATTTACTGTCTGAGTGTCATCTGTGTCTTCAAGTTATTTACTGTCTGAGTGTCATCTGTGTCTTCAAGTTATTTACTGTCTGAGTGTCATCTGTGTCTTCAAGTTATTTACTGTCTGAGTGTCATCTGTGTCTTCAAGTTATTTACTGTCTGAGTGTCATCTGTGTCTTCAAGTTATTTACTGTCTGAGTGTCATCTGTGTCTTCAAGTTATTTACTGTCTGAGTGTCATCTGTGTCTTCAAGTTATTTACTGTCTGAGTGTCATCTGTGTCTTCAAGTTATTTACTGTCTGAGTGTCATCTGTGTCTTCAAGTTATTTACTGTCTGAGTGTCATCTGTGTCTTCAAGTTATTTACTGTCTGAGTGTCATCTGTGTCTTCAAGTTATTTACTGTCTGAGTGTCATCTGTGTCTTCAAGTTATTTACTGTCTGAGTGTCATCTGTGTCTTCAAGTTATTTACTGTCTGAGTGTCATCTGTGTCTTCAAGTTATTTACTGTCTGAGTGTCATCTGTGTCTTCAAGTTATTTACTGTCTGAGTGTCATCTGTGTCTTCAAGTTATTTACTGTCTGAGTGTCATCTGTGTCTTCAAGTTATTTACTGTCTGAGTGTCATCTGTGTCTTCAAGTTATTTACTGTCTGAGTGTCATCTGTGTCTTCAAGTTATTTACTGTCTGAGTGTCATCTGTGTCTTCAAGTTATTTACTGTCTGAGTGTCATCTGTGTCTTCAAGTTATTTACTGTCTGAGTGTCATCTGTGTCTTCAAGTTATTTACTGTCTGAGTGTCATCTGTGTCTTCAAGTTATTTACTGTCTGAGTGTCATCTGTGTCTTCAAGTTATTTACTGTCTGAGTGTCATCTGTGTCTTCAAGTTATTTACTGTCTGAGTGTCATCTGTGTCTTCAAGTTATTTACTGTCTGAGTGTCATCTGTGTCTTCAAGTTATTTACTGTCTGAGTGTCATCTGTGTCTTCAAGTTATTTACTGTCTGAGTGTCATCTGTGTCTTCAAGTTATTTACTGTCTGAGTGTCATCTGTGTCTTCAAGTTATTTACTGTCTGAGTGTCATCTGTGTCTTCAAGTTATTTACTGTCTGAGTGTCATCTGTGTCTTCAAGTTATTTACTGTCTGAGTGTCATCTGTGTCTTCAAGTTATTTACTGTCTGAGTGTCATCTGTGTCTTCAAGTTATTTACTGTCTGAGTGTCATCTGTGTCTTCAAGTTATTTACTGTCTGAGTGTCATCTGTGTCTTCAAGTTATTTACTGTCTGAGTGTCATCTGTGTCTTCAAGTTATTTACTGTCTGAGTGTCATCTGTGTCTTCAAGTTATTTACTGTCTGAGTGTCATCTGTGTCTTCAAGTTATTTACTGTCTGAGTGTCATCTGTGTCTTCAAGTTATTTACTGTCTGAGTGTCATCTGTGTCTTCAAGTTATTTACTGTCTGAGTGTCATCTGTGTCTTCAAGTTATTTACTGTCTGAGTGTCATCTGTGTCTTCAAGTTATTTACTGTCTGAGTGTCATCTGTGTCTTCAAGTTATTTACTGTCTGAGTGTCATCTGTGTCTTCAAGTTATTTACTGTCTGAGTGTCATCTGTGTCTTCAAGTTATTTACTGTCTGAGTGTCATCTGTGTCTTCAAGTTATTTACTGTCTGAGTGTCATCTGTGTCTTCAAGTTATTTACTGTCTGAGTGTCATCTGTGTCTTCAAGTTATTTACTGTCTGAGTGTCATCTGTGTCTTCAAGTTATTTACTGTCTGAGTGTCATCTGTGTCTTCAAGTTATTTACTGTCTGAGTGTCATCTGTGTCTTCAAGTTATTTACTGTCTGAGTGTCATCTGTGTCTTCAAGTTATTTACTGTCTGAGTGTCATCTGTGTCTTCAAGTTATTTACTGTCTGAGTGTCATCTGTGTCTTCAAGTTATTTACTGTCTGAGTGTCATCTGTGTCTTCAAGTTATTTACTGTCTGAGTGTCATCTGTGTCTTCAAGTTATTTACTGTCTGAGTGTCATCTGTGTCTTCAAGTTATTTACTGTCTGAGTGTCATCTGTGTCTTCAAGTTATTTACTGTCTGAGTGTCATCTGTGTCTTCAAGTTATTTACTGTCTGAGTGTCATCTGTGTCTTCAAGTTATTTACTGTCTGAGTGTCATCTGTGTCTTCAAGTTATTTACTGTCTGAGTGTCATCTGTGTCTTCAAGTTATTTACTGTCTGAGTGTCATCTGTGTCTTCAAGTTATTTACTGTCTGAGTGTCATCTGTGTCTTCAAGTTATTTACTGTCTGAGTGTCATCTGTGTCTTCAAGTTATTTACTGTCTGAGTGTCATCTGTGTCTTCAAGTTATTTACTGTCTGAGTGTCATCTGTGTCTTCAAGTTATTTACTGTCTGAGTGTCATCTGTGTCTTCAAGTTATTTACTGTCTGAGTGTCATCTGTGTCTTCAAGTTATTTACTGTCTGAGTGTCATCTGTGTCTTCAAGTTATTTACTGTCTGAGTGTCATCTGTGTCTTCAAGTTATTTACTGTCTGAGTGTCATCTGTGTCTTCAAGTTATTTACTGTCTGAGTGTCATCTGTGTCTTCAAGTTATTTACTGTCTGAGTGTCATCTGTGTCTTCAAGTTATTTACTGTCTGAGTGTCATCTGTGTCTTCAAGTTATTTACTGTCTGAGTGTCATCTGTGTCTTCAAGTTATTTACTGTCTGAGTGTCATCTGTGTCTTCAAGTTATTTACTGTCTGAGTGTCATCTGTGTCTTCAAGTTATTTACTGTCTGAGTGTCATCTGTGTCTTCAAGTTATTTACTGTCTGAGTGTCATCTGTGTCTTCAAGTTATTTACTGTCTGAGTGTCATCTGTGTCTTCAAGTTATTTACTGTCTGAGTGTCATCTGTGTCTTCAAGTTATTTACTGTCTGAGTGTCATCTGTGTCTTCAAGTTATTTACTGTCTGAGTGTCATCTGTGTCTTCAAGTTATTTACTGTCTGAGTGTCATCTGTGTCTTCAAGTTATTTACTGTCTGAGTGTCATCTGTGTCTTCAAGTTATTTACTGTCTGAGTGTCATCTGTGTCTTCAAGTTATTTACTGTCTGAGTGTCATCTGTGTCTTCAAGTTATTTACTGTCTGAGTGTCATCTGTGTCTTCAAGTTATTTACTGTCTGAGTGTCATCTGTGTCTTCAAGTTATTTACTGTCTGAGTGTCATCTGTGTCTTCAAGTTATTTACTGTCTGAGTGTCATCTGTGTCTTCAAGTTATTTACTGTCTGAGTGTCATCTGTGTCTTCAAGTTATTTACTGTCTGAGTGTCATCTGTGTCTTCAAGTTATTTACTGTCTGAGTGTCATCTGTGTCTTCAAGTTATTTACTGTCTGAGTGTCATCTGTGTCTTCAAGTTATTTACTGTCTGAGTGTCATCTGTGTCTTCAAGTTATTTACTGTCTGAGTGTCATCTGTGTCTTCAAGTTATTTACTGTCTGAGTGTCATCTGTGTCTTCAAGTTATTTACTGTCTGAGTGTCATCTGTGTCTTCAAGTTATTTACTGTCTGAGTGTCATCTGTGTCTTCAAGTTATTTACTGTCTGAGTGTCATCTGTGTCTTCAAGTTATTTACTGTCTGAGTGTCATCTGTGTCTTCAAGTTATTTACTGTCTGAGTGTCATCTGTGTCTTCAAGTTATTTACTGTCTGAGTGTCATCTGTGTCTTCAAGTTATTTACTGTCTGAGTGTCATCTGTGTCTTCAAGTTATTTACTGTCTGAGTGTCATCTGTGTCTTCAAGTTATTTACTGTCTGAGTGTCATCTGTGTCTTCAAGTTATTTACTGTCTGAGTGTCATCTGTGTCTTCAAGTTATTTACTGTCTGAGTGTCATCTGTGTCTTCAAGTTATTTACTGTCTGAGTGTCATCTGTGTCTTCAAGTTATTTACTGTCTGAGTGTCATCTGTGTCTTCAAGTTATTTACTGTCTGAGTGTCATCTGTGTCTTCAAGTTATTTACTGTCTGAGTGTCATCTGTGTCTTCAAGTTATTTACTGTCTGAGTGTCATCTGTGTCTTCAAGTTATTTACTGTCTGAGTGTCATCTGTGTCTTCAAGTTATTTACTGTCTGAGTGTCATCTGTGTCTTCAAGTTATTTACTGTCTGAGTGTCATCTGTGTCTTCAAGTTATTTACTGTCTGAGTGTCATCTGTGTCTTCAAGTTATTTACTGTCTGAGTGTCATCTGTGTCTTCAAGTTATTTACTGTCTGAGTGTCATCTGTGTCTTCAAGTTATTTACTGTCTGAGTGTCATCTGTGTCTTCAAGTTATTTACTGTCTGAGTGTCATCTGTGTCTTCAAGTTATTTACTGTCTGAGTGTCATCTGTGTCTTCAAGTTATTTACTGTCTGAGTGTCATCTGTGTCTTCAAGTTATTTACTGTCTGAGTGTCATCTGTGTCTTCAAGTTATTTACTGTCTGAGTGTCATCTGTGTCTTCAAGTTATTTACTGTCTGAGTGTCATCTGTGTCTTCAAGTTATTTACTGTCTGAGTGTCATCTGTGTCTTCAAGTTATTTACTGTCTGAGTGTCATCTGTGTCTTCAAGTTATTTACTGTCTGAGTGTCATCTGTGTCTTCAAGTTATTTACTGTCTGAGTGTCATCTGTGTCTTCAAGTTATTTACTGTCTGAGTGTCATCTGTGTCTTCAAGTTATTTACTGTCTGAGTGTCATCTGTGTCTTCAAGTTATTTACTGTCTGAGTGTCATCTGTGTCTTCAAGTTATTTACTGTCTGAGTGTCATCTGTGTCTTCAAGTTATTTACTGTCTGAGTGTCATCTGTGTCTTCAAGTTATTTACTGTCTGAGTGTCATCTGTGTCTTCAAGTTATTTACTGTCTGAGTGTCATCTGTGTCTTCAAGTTATTTACTGTCTGAGTGTCATCTGTGTCTTCAAGTTATTTACTGTCTGAGTGTCATCTGTGTCTTCAAGTTATTTACTGTCTGAGTGTCATCTGTGTCTTCAAGTTATTTACTGTCTGAGTGTCATCTGTGTCTTCAAGTTATTTACTGTCTGAGTGTCATCTGTGTCTTCAAGTTATTTACTGTCTGAGTGTCATCTGTGTCTTCAAGTTATTTACTGTCTGAGTGTCATCTGTGTCTTCAAGTTATTTACTGTCTGAGTGTCATCTGTGTCTTCAAGTTATTTACTGTCTGAGTGTCATCTGTGTCTTCAAGTTATTTACTGTCTGAGTGTCATCTGTGTCTTCAAGTTATTTACTGTCTGAGTGTCATCTGTGTCTTCAAGTTATTTACTGTCTGAGTGTCATCTGTGTCTTCAAGTTATTTACTGTCTGAGTGTCATCTGTGTCTTCAAGTTATTTACTGTCTGAGTGTCATCTGTGTCTTCAAGTTATTTACTGTCTGAGTGTCATCTGTGTCTTCAAGTTATTTACTGTCTGAGTGTCATCTGTGTCTTCAAGTTATTTACTGTCTGAGTGTCATCTGTGTCTTCAAGTTATTTACTGTCTGAGTGTCATCTGTGTCTTCAAGTTATTTACTGTCTGAGTGTCATCTGTGTCTTCAAGTTATTTACTGTCTGAGTGTCATCTGTGTCTTCAAGTTATTTACTGTCTGAGTGTCATCTGTGTCTTCAAGTTATTTACTGTCTGAGTGTCATCTGTGTCTTCAAGTTATTTACTGTCTGAGTGTCATCTGTGTCTTCAAGTTATTTACTGTCTGAGTGTCATCTGTGTCTTCAAGTTATTTACTGTCTGAGTGTCATCTGTGTCTTCAAGTTATTTACTGTCTGAGTGTCATCTGTGTCTTCAAGTTATTTACTGTCTGAGTGTCATCTGTGTCTTCAAGTTATTTACTGTCTGAGTGTCATCTGTGTCTTCAAGTTATTTACTGTCTGAGTGTCATCTGTGTCTTCAAGTTATTTACTGTCTGAGTGTCATCTGTGTCTTCAAGTTATTTACTGTCTGAGTGTCATCTGTGTCTTCAAGTTATTTACTGTCTGAGTGTCATCTGTGTCTTCAAGTTATTTACTGTCTGAGTGTCATCTGTGTCTTCAAGTTATTTACTGTCTGAGTGTCATCTGTGTCTTCAAGTTATTTACTGTCTGAGTGTCATCTGTGTCTTCAAGTTATTTACTGTCTGAGTGTCATCTGTGTCTTCAAGTTATTTACTGTCTGAGTGTCATCTGTGTCTTCAAGTTATTTACTGTCTGAGTGTCATCTGTGTCTTCAAGTTATTTACTGTCTGAGTGTCATCTGTGTCTTCAAGTTATTTACTGTCTGAGTGTCATCTGTGTCTTCAAGTTATTTACTGTCTGAGTGTCATCTGTGTCTTCAAGTTATTTACTGTCTGAGTGTCATCTGTGTCTTCAAGTTATTTACTGTCTGAGTGTCATCTGTGTCTTCAAGTTATTTACTGTCTGAGTGTCATCTGTGTCTTCAAGTTATTTACTGTCTGAGTGTCATCTGTGTCTTCAAGTTATTTACTGTCTGAGTGTCATCTGTGTCTTCAAGTTATTTACTGTCTGAGTGTCATCTGTGTCTTCAAGTTATTTACTGTCTGAGTGTCATCTGTGTCTTCAAGTTATTTACTGTCTGAGTGTCATCTGTGTCTTCAAGTTATTTACTGTCTGAGTGTCATCTGTGTCTTCAAGTTATTTACTGTCTGAGTGTCATCTGTGTCTTCAAGTTATTTACTGTCTGAGTGTCATCTGTGTCTTCAAGTTATTTACTGTCTGAGTGTCATCTGTGTCTTCAAGTTATTTACTGTCTGAGTGTCATCTGTGTCTTCAAGTTATTTACTGTCTGAGTGTCATCTGTGTCTTCAAGTTATTTACTGTCTGAGTGTCATCTGTGTCTTCAAGTTATTTACTGTCTGAGTGTCATCTGTGTCTTCAAGTTATTTACTGTCTGAGTGTCATCTGTGTCTTCAAGTTATTTACTGTCTGAGTGTCATCTGTGTCTTCAAGTTATTTACTGTCTGAGTGTCATCTGTGTCTTCAAGTTATTTACTGTCTGAGTGTCATCTGTGTCTTCAAGTTATTTACTGTCTGAGTGTCATCTGTGTCTTCAAGTTATTTACTGTCTGAGTGTCATCTGTGTCTTCAAGTTATTTACTGTCTGAGTGTCATCTGTGTCTTCAAGTTATTTACTGTCTGAGTGTCATCTGTGTCTTCAAGTTATTTACTGTCTGAGTGTCATCTGTGTCTTCAAGTTATTTACTGTCTGAGTGTCATCTGTGTCTTCAAGTTATTTACTGTCTGAGTGTCATCTGTGTCTTCAAGTTATTTACTGTCTGAGTGTCATCTGTGTCTTCAAGTTATTTACTGTCTGAGTGTCATCTGTGTCTTCAAGTTATTTACTGTCTGAGTGTCATCTGTGTCTTCAAGTTATTTACTGTCTGAGTGTCATCTGTGTCTTCAAGTTATTTACTGTCTGAGTGTCATCTGTGTCTTCAAGTTATTTACTGTCTGAGTGTCATCTGTGTCTTCAAGTTATTTACTGTCTGAGTGTCATCTGTGTCTTCAAGTTATTTACTGTCTGAGTGTCATCTGTGTCTTCAAGTTATTTACTGTCTGAGTGTCATCTGTGTCTTCAAGTTATTTACTGTCTGAGTGTCATCTGTGTCTTCAAGTTATTTACTGTCTGAGTGTCATCTGTGTCTTCAAGTTATTTACTGTCTGAGTGTCATCTGTGTCTTCAAGTTATTTACTGTCTGAGTGTCATCTGTGTCTTCAAGTTATTTACTGTCTGAGTGTCATCTGTGTCTTCAAGTTATTTACTGTCTGAGTGTCATCTGTGTCTTCAAGTTATTTACTGTCTGAGTGTCATCTGTGTCTTCAAGTTATTTACTGTCTGAGTGTCATCTGTGTCTTCAAGTTATTTACTGTCTGAGTGTCATCTGTGTCTTCAAGTTATTTACTGTCTGAGTGTCATCTGTGTCTTCAAGTTATTTACTGTCTGAGTGTCATCTGTGTCTTCAAGTTATTTACTGTCTGAGTGTCATCTGTGTCTTCAAGTTATTTACTGTCTGAGTGTCATCTGTGTCTTCAAGTTATTTACTGTCTGAGTGTCATCTGTGTCTTCAAGTTATTTACTGTCTGAGTGTCATCTGTGTCTTCAAGTTATTTACTGTCTGAGTGTCATCTGTGTCTTCAAGTTATTTACTGTCTGAGTGTCATCTGTGTCTTCAAGTTATTTACTGTCTGAGTGTCATCTGTGTCTTCAAGTTATTTACTGTCTGAGTGTCATCTGTGTCTTCAAGTTATTTACTGTCTGAGTGTCATCTGTGTCTTCAAGTTATTTACTGTCTGAGTGTCATCTGTGTCTTCAAGTTATTTACTGTCTGAGTGTCATCTGTGTCTTCAAGTTATTTACTGTCTGAGTGTCATCTGTGTCTTCAAGTTATTTACTGTCTGAGTGTCATCTGTGTCTTCAAGTTATTTACTGTCTGAGTGTCATCTGTGTCTTCAAGTTATTTACTGTCTGAGTGTCATCTGTGTCTTCAAGTTATTTACTGTCTGAGTGTCATCTGTGTCTTCAAGTTATTTACTGTCTGAGTGTCATCTGTGTCTTCAAGTTATTTACTGTCTGAGTGTCATCTGTGTCTTCAAGTTATTTACTGTCTGAGTGTCATCTGTGTCTTCAAGTTATTTACTGTCTGAGTGTCATCTGTGTCTTCAAGTTATTTACTGTCTGAGTGTCATCTGTGTCTTCAAGTTATTTACTGTCTGAGTGTCATCTGTGTCTTCAAGTTATTTACTGTCTGAGTGTCATCTGTGTCTTCAAGTTATTTACTGTCTGAGTGTCATCTGTGTCTTCAAGTTATTTACTGTCTGAGTGTCATCTGTGTCTTCAAGTTATTTACTGTCTGAGTGTCATCTGTGTCTTCAAGTTATTTACTGTCTGAGTGTCATCTGTGTCTTCAAGTTATTTACTGTCTGAGTGTCATCTGTGTCTTCAAGTTATTTACTGTCTGAGTGTCATCTGTGTCTTCAAGTTATTTACTGTCTGAGTGTCATCTGTGTCTTCAAGTTATTTACTGTCTGAGTGTCATCTGTGTCTTCAAGTTATTTACTGTCTGAGTGTCATCTGTGTCTTCAAGTTATTTACTGTCTGAGTGTCATCTGTGTCTTCAAGTTATTTACTGTCTGAGTGTCATCTGTGTCTTCAAGTTATTTACTGTCTGAGTGTCATCTGTGTCTTCAAGTTATTTACTGTCTGAGTGTCATCTGTGTCTTCAAGTTATTTACTGTCTGAGTGTCATCTGTGTCTTCAAGTTATTTACTGTCTGAGTGTCATCTGTGTCTTCAAGTTATTTACTGTCTGAGTGTCATCTGTGTCTTCAAGTTATTTACTGTCTGAGTGTCATCTGTGTCTTCAAGTTATTTACTGTCTGAGTGTCATCTGTGTCTTCAAGTTATTTACTGTCTGAGTGTCATCTGTGTCTTCAAGTTATTTACTGTCTGAGTGTCATCTGTGTCTTCAAGTTATTTACTGTCTGAGTGTCATCTGTGTCTTCAAGTTATTTACTGTCTGAGTGTCATCTGTGTCTTCAAGTTATTTACTGTCTGAGTGTCATCTGTGTCTTCAAGTTATTTACTGTCTGAGTGTCATCTGTGTCTTCAAGTTATTTACTGTCTGAGTGTCATCTGTGTCTTCAAGTTATTTACTGTCTGAGTGTCATCTGTGTCTTCAAGTTATTTACTGTCTGAGTGTCATCTGTGTCTTCAAGTTATTTACTGTCTGAGTGTCATCTGTGTCTTCAAGTTATTTACTGTCTGAGTGTCATCTGTGTCTTCAAGTTATTTACTGTCTGAGTGTCATCTGTGTCTTCAAGTTATTTACTGTCTGAGTGTCATCTGTGTCTTCAAGTTATTTACTGCCTGAGTGTCATCTGTGTCTTCAAGTTATTTACTGTCTGAGTGTCATCTGTGTCTTCAAGTTATTTACTGTCTGAGTGTCATCTGTGTCTTCAAGTTATTTACTGTCTGAGTGTCATCTGTGTCTTCAAGTTATTTACTGTCTGAGTGTCATCTGTGTCTTCAAGTTATTTACTGTCTGAGTGTCATCTGTGTCTTCAAGTTATTTACTGTCTGAGTGTCATCTGTGTCTTCAAGTTATTTACTGTCTGAGTGTCATCTGTGTCTTCAAGTTATTTACTGTCTGAGTGTCATCTGTGTCTTCAAGTTATTTACTGTCTGAGTGTCATCTGTGTCTTCAAGTTATTTACTGTCTGAGTGTCATCTGTGTCTTCAAGTTATTTACTGTCTGAGTGTCATCTGTGTCTTCAAGTTATTTACTGTCTGAGTGTCATCTGTGTCTTCAAGTTATTTACTGTCTGAGTGTCATCTGTGTCTTCAAGTTATTTACTGTCTGAGTGTCATCTGTGTCTTCAAGTTATTTACTGTCTGAGTGTCATCTGTGTCTTCAAGTTATTTACTGTCTGAGTGTCATCTGTGTCTTCAAGTTATTTACTGCCTGAGTGTCATCTGTGTCTTCAAGTTATTTACTGTCTGAGTGTCATCTGTGTCTTCAAGTTATTTACTGTCTGAGTGTCATCTGTGTCTTCAAGTTATTTACTGTCTGAGTGTCATCTGTGTCTTCAAGTTATTTACTGTCTGAGTGTCATCTGTGTCTTCAAGTTATTTACTGCCTGAGTGTCATCTGTGTCTTCAAGTTATTTACTGTCTGAGTGTCATCTGTGTCTTCAAGTTATTTACTGTCTGAGTGTCATCTGTGTCTTCAAGTTATTTACTGTCTGAGTGTCATCTGTGTCTTCAAGTTATTTACTGCCTGAGTGTCATCTGTGTCTTCAAGTTATTTACTGTCTGAGTGTCATCTGTGTCTTCAAGTTATTTACTGTCTGAGTGTCATCTGTGTCTTCAAGTTATTTACTGTCTGAGTGTCATCTGTGTCTTCAAGTTATTTACTGCCTGAGTGTCATCTGTGTCTTCAAGTTATTTACTGTCTGAGTGTCATCTGTGTCTTCAAGTTATTTACTGTCTGAGTGTCATCTGTGTCTTCAAGTTATTTACTGTCTGAGTGTCATCTGTGTCTTCAAGTTATTTACTGTCTGAGTGTCATCTGTGTCTTCAAGTTATTTACTGTCTGAGTGTCATCTGTGTCTTCAAGTTATTTACTGTCTGAGTGTCATCTGTGTCTTCAAGTTATTTACTGTCTGAGTGTCATCTGTGTCTTCAAGTTATTTACTGTCTGAGTGTCATCTGTGTCTTCAAGTTATTTACTGTCTGAGTGTCATCTGTGTCTTCAAGTTATTTACTGTCTGAGTGTCATCTGTGTCTTCAAGTTATTTACTGTCTGAGTGTCATCTGTGTCTTCAAGTTATTTACTGTCTGAGTGTCATCTGTGTCTTCAAGTTATTTACTGTCTGAGTGTCATCTGTGTCTTCAAGTTATTTACTGTCTGAGTGTCATCTGTGTCTTCAAGTTATTTACTGTCTGAGTGTCATCTGTGTCTTCAAGTTATTTACTGTCTGAGTGTCATCTGTGTCTTCAAGTTATTTACTGTCTGAGTGTCATCTGTGTCTTCAAGTTATTTACTGTCTGAGTGTCATCTGTGTCTTCAAGTTATTTACTGTCTGAGTGTCATCTGTGTCTTCAAGTTATTTACTGTCTGAGTGTCATCTGTGTCTTCAAGTTATTTACTGCCTGAGTGTCATCTGTGTCTTCAAGTTATTTACTGTCTGAGTGTCATCTGTGTCTTCAAGTTATTTACTGTCTGAGTGTCATCTGTGTCTTCAAGTTATTTACTGTCTGAGTGTCATCTGTGTCTTCAAGTTATTTACTGTCTGAGTGTCATCTGTGTCTTCAAGTTATTTACTGTCTGAGTGTCATCTGTGTCTTCAAGTTATTTACTGTCTGAGTGTCATCTGTGTCTTCAAGTTATTTACTGTCTGAGTGTCATCTGTGTCTTCAAGTTATTTACTGTCTGAGTGTCATCTGTGTCTTCAAGTTATTTACTGCCTGAGTGTCATCTGTGTCTTCAAGTTATTTACTGTCTGAGTGTCATCTGTGTCTTCAAGTTATTTACTGTCTGAGTGTCATCTGTGTCTTCAAGTTATTTACTGTCTGAGTGTCATCTGTGTCTTCAAGTTATTTACTGTCTGAGTGTCATCTGTGTCTTCAAGTTATTTACTGTCTGAGTGTCATCTGTGTCTTCAAGTTATTTACTGTCTGAGTGTCATCTGTGTCTTCAAGTTATTTACTGTCTGAGTGTCATCTGTGTCTTCAAGTTATTTACTGTCTGAGTGTCATCTGTGTCTTCAAGTTATTTACTGTCTGAGTGTCATCTGTGTCTTCAAGTTATTTACTGTCTGAGTGTCATCTGTGTCTTCAAGTTATTTACTGTCTGAGTGTCATCTGTGTCTTCAAGTTATTTACTGTCTGAGTGTCATCTGTGTCTTCAAGTTATTTACTGTCTGAGTGTCATCTGTGTCTTCAAGTTATTTACTGTCTGAGTGTCATCTGTGTCTTCAAGTTATTTACTGTCTGAGTGTCATCTGTGTCTTCAAGTTATTTACTGTCTGAGTGTCATCTGTGTCTTCAAGTTATTTACTGTCTGAGTGTCATCTGTGTCTTCAAGTTATTTACTGTCTGAGTGTCATCTGTGTCTTCAAGTTATTTACTGTCTGAGTGTCATCTGTGTCTTCAAGTTATTTACTGTCTGAGTGTCATCTGTGTCTTCAAGTTATTTACTGTCTGAGTGTCATCTGTGTCTTCAAGTTATTTACTGTCTGAGTGTCATCTGTGTCTTCAAGTTATTTACTGTCTGAGTGTCATCTGTGTCTTCAAGTTATTTACTGTCTGAGTGTCATCTGTGTCTTCAAGTTATTTACTGTCTGAGTGTCATCTGTGTCTTCAAGTTATTTACTGTCTGAGTGTCATCTGTGTCTTCAAGTTATTTACTGCCTGAGTGTCATCTGTGTCTTCAAGTTATTTACTGTCTGAGTGTCATCTGTGTCTTCAAGTTATTTACTGTCTGAGTGTCATCTGTGTCTTCAAGTTATTTACTGTCTGAGTGTCATCTGTGTCTTCAAGTTATTTACTGTCTGAGTGTCATCTGTGTCTTCAAGTTATTTACTGTCTGAGTGTCATCTGTGTCTTCAAGTTATTTACTGTCTGAGTGTCATCTGTGTCTTCAAGTTATTTACTGCCTGAGTGTCATCTGTGTCTTCAAGTTATTTACTGCCTGAGTGTCATCTGTGTCTTCAAGTTATTTACTGTCTGAGTGTCATCTGTGTCTTCAAGTTATTTACTGTCTGAGTGTCATCTGTGTCTTCAAGTTATTTACTGTCTGAGTGTCATCTGTGTCTTCAAGTTATTTACTGCCTGAGTGTCATCTGTGTCTTCAAGTTATTTACTGCCCTGAGTGTCATCTGTGTCTTCAAGTTATTTACTGTCTGAGTGTCATCTGTGTCTTCAAGTTATTTACTGTCTGAGTGTCATCTGTGTCTTCAAGTTATTTACTGCCTGAGTGTCATCTGTGTCTTCAAGTTATTTACTGTCTGAGTGTCATCTGTGTCTTCAAGTTATTTACTGTCTGAGTGTCATCTGTGTCTTCAAGTTATTTACTGTCTGAGTGTCATCTGTGTCTTCAAGTTATTTACTGTCTGAGTGTCATCTGTGTCTTCAAGTTATTTACTGTCTGAGTGTCATCTGTGTCTCAAGTTATTTACTGTCTGAGTGTCATCTGTGTCTTCAAGTTATTTACTGCCTGAGTGTCATCTGTGTCTTCAAGTTATTTACTGTCTGAGTGTCATCTGTGTCTTCAAGTTATTTACTGTCTGAGTGTCATCTGTGTCTTCAAGTTATTTACTGTCTGAGTGTCATCTGTGTCTTCAAGTTATTTACTGTCTGAGTGTCATCTGTGTCTTCAAGTTATTTACTGTCTGAGTGTCATCTGTGTCTTCAAGTTATTTACTGTCTGAGTGTCATCTGTGTCTTCAAGTTATTTACTGCCTGAGTGTCATCTGTGTCTTCAAGTATTTACTGCCGAGTGTCATCTGTGTCTTCAAGTTATTTACTGTCTGAGTGTCATCTGTGTCTTCAAGTTATTTACTGTCTGAGTGTCATCTGTGTCTTCAAGTTATTTACTGTCTGAGTGTCATCTGTGTCTTCAAGTTATTTACTGCCTGAGTGTCATCTGTGTCTTCAAGTTATTTACTGTCTGAGTGTCATCTGTGTCTTCAAGTTATTTACTGTCTGAGTGTCATCTGTGTCTTCAAGTTATTTACTGTCTGAGTGTCATCTGTGTCTTTAAGTTATTTACTGTCTGAGTGTCATCTGTGTCTTCAAGTTATTTACTGTCTGAGTGTCATCTGTGTCTTCAAGTTATTTACTGTCTGAGTGTCATCTGTGTCTTCAAGTTATTTACTGTCTGAGTGTCATCTGTGTCTTCAAGTTATTTACTGTCTGAGTGTCATCTGTGTCTTCAAGTTATTTACTGTCTGAGTGTCATCTGTGTCTTCAAGTTATTTACTGTCTGAGTGTCATCTGTGTCTTCAAGTTATTTACTGTCTGAGTGTCATCTGTGTCTTCAAGTTATTTACTGCCTGAGTGTCATCTGTGTCTTCAAGTTATTTACTGCCTGAGTGTCATCTGTGTCTTCAAGTTATTTACTGCCTGAGTGTCATCTGTGTCTTCAAGTTATTTACTGTCTGAGTGTCATCTGTGTCTTCAAGTTATTTACTGCCTGAGTGTCATCTGTGTCTTCAAGTTATTTACTGCCTGAGTGTCATCTGTGTCTTCAAGTTATTTACTGCCTGAGTGTCATCTGTGTCTTCAAGTTATTTACTGTCTGAGTGTCATCTGTGTCTTCAAGTTATTTACTGTCTGAGTGTCATCTGTGTCTTCAAGTTATTTACTGTCTGAGTGTCATCTGTGTCTCCAAGTTATTTACTGTCTGAGTGTCATCTGTGTCTTCAAGTTATTTACTGCCTGAGTGTCATCTGTGTCTTCAAGTTATTTACTGTCTGAGTGTCATCTGTGTCTTCAATTATTTACTGTCTGAGTGTAATCTGTGTCTTCAAGTTATTTACTGCCTGAGTGTCATCTGTGTCTTCAAGTTATTTACTGCCGAGTGTCATCTGTGTCTTCAAGTTATTTACTGTCTGAGTGTCATCTGTGTCTTCAAGTTATTTACTGTCTGAGTGTCATCTGTGTCTTCAAGTTATTTACTGCCTGAGTGTCATCTGTGTCTTCAAGGTATTTACTGTCTGAGTGTCATCTGCAAAGAATATCTAGTTCCGGAATTGTACGACTAAAGAGGAGCAACTTCGCTGCAATTGCCAATGAACTAACTACTTGAGATCCAGTACTTTCTCAAACAATATCGAAACCCTTGGGCCATCTGATATGTCTCCTCAAGGAAAGCATAAAATACAAGAACTTAAAGAAAATATAGCAGGAATCTTGAAAAAGGCACCCAATCAGACACAGAAAGAAAAACACGTAGCAGAAAAACACATACACGATACCTACCCACAGAAAAAACAGAATTTTTAGTTAGTTGAGTGGCAGTGTTCCCTAGCGTTTGGCTTTTCGTGGCAAAGCGCTGTGCCACTGGTACGGTTCGATCATGCTTTGGTCCATATTTTTTCTGTTGTTGTTATTTGTCTTTTTTCCGTTTGAGAGTTTTCCTCCGTTTGTGATTTTTTTGTCACGTCAGCTAACTTTTAGAGTTTTCCTCTGTTTGGGATTTTTGTCACGTCAGCTAACTTTTAGAGTTTCCTCTGTTTGTGATTTTTCGTCACGTCAGCTAACTTTTAGAGTTTTTCTCTGTTTGTGATTTTTGTCACGTCAGCTAACTTTACAGTTTTCCTCTGTTTGTGATTTTCGTCACGTCAGCTAACTTTTAGAGTTTTCCTCTGTTTGTGATTTTTGTCACGTCAGCTAACTTTTAGAGTTGTCCTCTGTTTGTGATTTCTTGTCATTTGAGCTAACTTTAGAGTTTCCTCTGCTTGTGATTTTTTGTCACGTCAGCTAACTTTGAGAGTTGTCTTCTGTTTGTGATTTTCTTGTAATTTGAGCTAACTTTTAGAGTTTTCCTCGGTTTGTGATTTCTTGTCATGTAAGTTAACTTTGAGAGTTTCCTCTGTTTGTGATTTCTTGTCATGCAAGTTAACTTTGAGAGTTGTCCTCGGTTTGTGATTTCTTGTCATGTAAGTTAACTTGAGAGTTTTCCTCTGTTTGTGATTTCTTGTCATTTCAGCTAACTTTTAGAGTTTTCCTCTGTTTGTTATTTTTTTGTCACGTCAGCTAATTTTGAGAGTTGTCCTCGGTTTGTGATTTCTTGTCATGTAAGTTAACTTTGAGAGTTGTCCTCGGTTTGTGATTTCTTGTCATGTAAGTTAACTTTGAGAATTTTCCTCTGCATTGATGTCTCACAAATGTTTGCTATGACAGAGAGTTCTTTGCGATGAGGGAGCACATGATAGTTGTTCCATTTATTTGGAATTGCCATGTTTATATCGTTTAGATAGGTCCATTGCAGCGACAATCAGTACAGCTGTTTAACATCTTGCAAACATACAAACATGGCATCATACATTTTAAAATATACAGTCTGTTTATAACATCAGGCAAATTGATTCGTATCTCTGCTCGTGAGGTATGTTGTTCTCAATAATCATATTCTTGGCATGAAACTCGAAGGTATATGAAATGAAGTATTCAATTGTGTGAACATTACTACAATAAAGTAGTTGCCGGCTATGCTTGTCACATTATGTAGCTGCAATGACTGAGTTATTGAGATATTTGCGGGTCATCATCATTGCACTCTGAACACGTCCATAGGTGCTCCGATCCCCTCCTCAATATAGCCCGCAGTGTCAAGCGACTGACGACTCCAGTTCTGTGTTGATTGATACGTTTTCTTACACACCCACTAAGTTTCTTGTTTCTGGCTGTGCCCATCTTAACTCCCATCTCTTTCATCCGAAGGAGTGACGTGAACTCATGGTTGTCGAAGTCCTGTGCCTTACCCTCATCAGGGTGGGTGATTATGTCCGCATGATCCATTGGTTAACGTCCTCAACGACAGTGCAGCTAGCCAACCTGTCCGCTCTTTCATTTCCCCGTACTCCCGCACGTAGAAGGCACGTAGACAAAGGTGACTATTTTTAACCTCTGCAATGACTCTAGCTACTGTCTGCGTACAGAGACCGCCTCCACTTTTCTTATGATGTTCATTAAATCACTTAGTATGCAGGTGTTGGTGTAGTCTTGTAACTAACCAGATGAATGCCCTGGTAATTGTCATCACCTCCATCGTCATACTACTCGTTGTCATAACGTATGCAACACTGTCTGCCTGCCGATCATGCTGTAATTGCCCATGTACTCTTTTGGTGTCGTAATACGGATCCTAATGTATAGATGACTGCATCTTCCTCGTCAGTGCTATCCCAGATGAGACCGTGATTTCCACAATGACCACGATTGAGTTCTGTTCCCTATATTTCTGTCGAGTGTGACAATACACGAGAAAGTCTCCCGGAATGGCGTAAGCACCGATATCCACTGCTCGTCAACTTTGATATTGGTAAGCCCACAGACCTGTTTGAGATGTCTTTTGCTCGGCCCACCCAAGATTTGGCTCTTTTCAGCCTGACTTCTTTCCCTGTGTTGAGCTCGTGGTGCAATGGATGCTCTTTATCTGCACTTATCTTCAGTTATGCTAGTGCTCTCCAGATCTTGATTCTGTTATCCATTGTTGGAAAGTCAAGAAGATACCTCATTGCTACACAGGGAGGGTCCTTCGTACACCCCAAGATAATGCGCATGGCTTCATTTTGTATTTTCTCCAGCCTGTCAATTTGCGTCGTACTGACAGCAAGAATTGCTATGACGTACTCGATTGGTACGAGGACTAGTCTCTAAAACAGAAGTGTAAGTAGCCTCTGCTCGAGTTGGCAGCTGCCATGACCTTCAAGGCGGCTAATCCTTTGCGGGATTTTGTTATCACATGGTCGACGTGATCCTTAAAACACAGGCTGCGATCAAACTTAACTCCTGAGATACGTCATCAACCTGTCCCTAGTCACCTCGTCAGCTACCGTTCGTACCACCGGTGTTTTCATGTTAATGATATGATTGTTAAGTGAGAACCATGCAGCTGATACTTTATTAGGATTAACCAATGCACCTGATGCTCAACACCAGTAAGAGATGCGATCGAGTTCGTCTTGCATTGTGGAGGTGACTTCCCGTCTGTCTCTTCCCTGTCGATATACCAGAATATCATCAGCAAAAGTCATAAAAGTAGCAACAGTTTTTCCCCTCCCATCCAGCTGTTGTTCCTTATCATTATTGTGTACACGTTAAATAGAACTGGTGACAATGTTGAGCCTTGTAGCAGCCCTGAACAAATGGATGTTGGCTCGGAAGACCAACTTCCACATCTGAGTATCACCTTCCTCTGAAGCAGTGCCGCAGCGATCCATCTAATGAGGAAGGGGTGCACCGCCAGTTTGAGGATCAGTGCATGAAGTATTCAAATGGCACTCTGTTGTATGCATCATCCAGATCTATAGCAGCAGTACATTTTCACCTTTCTTCTCATCAGATTTGTGCCAAATCTGGCATGATCTCTGAAAGTCTTGTATGCCTTGTATCGTGTTGTGCCATTCATACCGTGGTTCGTATCTGAAATCCACTTTTTCCCTGAAAATTTAGCTCGTTTTGATCTCATGACAGTGTTATCTCTCTCCATCCTCATCACTCTCTCCGTCTCTCTCTCTCTCTCTCTCTCTCTCTCTCTCTCTCTCTCTCTTCACTTTCTCTTAAATGCTATTGGTGTTAAGGGAAGTACACAATTCTAGTTATTTGGTTCTTTGGTTATGGAAGGCCCCGGTATCACTGCAAACGAATTAAAATCCATAATTGCTCAACCGCCCGTATCAGTGGAATCATTCGAATTACTAACTCATCTCCCAAACAAAGAAAGGTAGCTGTAGTCCCCATCATAGCAGTCTCAGCACACGCCAAAAGACATAAGGCGAAACCGCACAGAAAGTGAACACAGCCAACTGTTCCCTGCCATACGATATCATCATTCATTGTAAACAATTAGATTATCGAAACATGATTAAAACGGATGAAACACACAGCTCACGGTGCGCACAGAGCACCTAACTCAGTAGCTCCTGCAACTAGCCGGACTTAGAATATGAGGAAACTGCAACAAGGAACAACTTTCATACATAGCCTTCAATGGTTCCTGCCGACTATTCACCATATTGACCGGAAGTTCACGTTCTCCTGAAAATGTTGATTGTCATATTTTATTTTAATGTATAGTGCTTGATGATGTTAGAACATCGTTTTTGATTCTAGTTATTGCCCCATGGTAGCTTCAAGCATTGTCAATTGATGTTATATCTTTTCTTGGATGTTGTCAGTCAATCTGATTGTGAGCCTACCACCCACTCGCCCTACATCTTCGGTTCTAATCTGTTTCGTTGGGAGGAGAATCTCTTGTTTTCTTTCCAGATGAATAAACCATTTTATTTCTTATCTGTGTATGTAGTTCAGAATTGATTGGCGCACAATCTCTCTCTCTAACGACATCATTTCTAATCACGTCGCTCGTGGTCGCTACACGAGCCTTTATTAAAACATCTCATCTATATGCTTATCTTTATTTTATAAATAATTGTATATTTATTTAGACAGTGTTGAATCCCCTAATTATATTTGTCAGACACTTCCTTTTGTTGATGGTAAGACAGACAGACACACATACAGACAGACAGACAAGGAGGGAGGGAGAGAGAACAAGAGAGAACGAGAGAGAACATAGGACAGTAACTGAGTTTAAAAGAGACTGACATCAAATATTCTTATAAACGAAAGTCAGGTGACTCGCTGCCAACCTCCAACAATGTTGCTAAAATCAGATCGATCAGAGAACGAAACAAACAAAATATAACACATTGGTGTGTATCAACGGAAATGGATAACAAAAACAATCTACTCTTCTACACCCCTTCCTCTCCCCTCGGCGAATAAAAACAGGAACCCAAGACAAGAAAAAGCTTAATAATGGCCGTATTTTATGACCAAGAAGCGCTGTCTATGAGATAGTCGTAAAGTGAAGCGCTGTAAATAAACCCGCTATATGTCGTTAATATTTAGAAATATATGGGATCTTTATTTGCGTGCTTCTATACCCATTTGCACATATTTTAAAATATAATTTATTTCTATTAATAGACACAATTTTTTTTTCGACAAAAGAAAAGAAAAAAACATGCATGTTTTCATCTTTGTTGACAGTCAGACTTTACATGTTTTCATCTTTGTTTTATAGTCAGACTTTACATGTTTTCATCTTTGTTTGACAGTCAGACTTTACATGTTTTCATCTTTGTTTTATAGTCAGACTTTACATGTTTTCATCTTTGTTTTATAGTCAGACTTTACATGTTTTCATCTTTGTTTTATAGTCAGACTTTACATGTTTTCATCTTTGTTTTATAGTCAGACTTTACATGTTTTCATCTTTGTTTGACAGTCAGACTTTACATGTTTTCATCTTTGTTTTATAGTCAGACTTTACATGTTTTCATCTTTGTTTTATAGTCAGACTTACATGTTTTCATCTTTGTTTGACAGTCAGACTTTACATGTTTTCATCTTTGTTTTATAGTCAGACTTTACATGTTTTCATCTTTGTTTGACAGTCAGACTTTACATGTTTTCATCTTTGTTTTATAGTCAGACTTTACATGTTTTCATCTTTGTTTTATAGTCAGACTTTACATGTTTTCATCTTTGTTTGACAGTCAGACTTTACATGTTTTCATCTTTGTTTTATAGTCAGACTTTACATGTTTTCATCTTTGTTTTATAGTCAGACTTTACATGTTTTCATCTTTGTTTTATAGTGAGACTTTACATGTTTTCATCTTTGTTTGACAGTCAGACTTTACATGTTTTCATCTTTGTTTGACAGTCAGACTTTACATGTTTTCATCTTTGTTTTATAGTCAGACTTTACATGTTTTCATCTTTGTTTTATAGTCAGACTTTACATGTTTTCATCTTTGTTTTATAGTCAGACTTTACATGTTTTCATCTTTGTTTGACAGTCAGACTTTACATGTTTTCATCTTTGTTTGACAGTGAGACTTACATGTTTCATCTTTGTTTTATAGTCAGACTTTACATGTTTTCATCTTTGTTTTATAGTCAGACTTTACATGTTTTCATCTTTGTTTGACAGTCAGACTTTACATGTTTTCATCTTTGTTTTATAGTCAGACTTTACATGTTTTCATCTTTGTTTGACAGTCAGACTTTACATGTTTTCATCTTTGTTTTATAGTGAGACTTTACATGTTTTCATCTTTGTTTTATAGTCAGACTTTACATGTTTTCATCTTTGTTTTATAGTGAGACTTTACATGTTTTCATCTTTGTTTGACAGTCAGACTTTACATGTTTCATCTTTGTTTTATAGTGAGACTTTACATGTTTTCATCTTTGTTTTACAGTCAGACTTTACATGTTTTCATCTTTGTTTGACAGTCAGACTTTACATGTTTTCATCTTTGTTTTATAGTGAGACTTTACATGTTTTCATCTTTGTTTGACAGTCAGACTTTACATGTTTTCATCTTTGTTTTATAGTGAGACTTTACATGTTTTCATCTTTGTTTGACAGTCAGACTTTACATGTTTTCATCTTTGTTTTATAGTGAGACTTTACATGTTTTCATCTTTGTTTTATAGTCAGACTTTACATGTTTTCATCTTTGTTTGACAGTCAGACTTTACATGTTTTCATCTTTGTTTTATAGTCAGACTTTACATGTTTTCATCTTTGTTTTATAGTCAAACTTTACATGTTTTCATCTTTGTTTGACAGTCAGACTTTACATGTTTTCATCTTTGTTTGACAGTCAGACTTTACATGTTTTCATCTTTGTTTGACAGTCAGACTTTACATGTTTTCATCTTTGTTTTATAGTGAGACTTTACATGTTTTCATCTTTGTTTTATAGTCAGACTTTACATGTTTTCATCTTTGTTTGACAGTCAGACTTTACATGTTTTCATCTTTGTTTTATAGTCAGACTTTACATGTTTTCATCTTTGTTTTATAGTCAGACTTTACATGTTTTCATCTTTGTTTGACAGTCAGACTTTACATGTTTTCATCTTTGTTTGACAGTCAGACTTTACATGTTTTCATCTTTGTTTTATAGTGAGACTTTACATGTTTTCATCTTTGTTTGACAGTCAGACTTTACGTGTTTTCATCTTTGTTTGACAGTCAGACTTTACATGTTTTCATCTTTGTTTGACAGTCAGACTTTACATGTTTTCATCTTTGTTTGACAGTCAGACTTTACAATAAGTGCATCAGTAGCCATTGTCGTTATAGAGTAGAGATTGCTTTCCTGACAGGAGACCCCAAGCTTTCGGTCAAAGTCATTGAAGTCTCCTGCTCCTGTTTAATGAAAGGCTGACTGCCAACTAGAAGGATGCTTTCACTGAGACGAGTCTTAAGGCCATGTAGCGGAACATGTTTTAAAACAGGGACGTCCTCCAGCAGCAGGGCTAAGAACTGTCAGCAGCTGAGTGCGTGCATCAGGACCGGAGAAGAACTGATATGACCCTACTCCACGTTTATGCGAAGGCCCTGGAAATAGAGCTAATCAATCTGACCAAGGAGGAAGAGATGGAAGAAGGAAGGCAATCTCGTGCTTAAAATGCTATACTGAAGACGGAAGTTCCAGACAAAATGTACAGAAACTGCGGTGTGATGTAAACTAACACTACAACTTATCTACGCCCGTCTAGTGTCCTTGAAAGAAAGGGGGAGCAAAGATGACAAGGAATAGTTATCGATGTACACAGAAGGAAGAGGATATCACAATAGTTGATCGCCTTCAGTTAGACAGAACATGCCACCACGAAGTGTCCAGGTTTTTGTGGACGGGACTGCGTTCTGTATAGGTGCTACAATATGTAGGCAATGTCTTCCGTTCTCGTCATCTGGACAAGATCGGCCGTACCCGTTTAGTTGTTATGTCATAGGCAAGTCACAAATTTATGACCAAAATCACCGTCAACTTTCTGCCGTACAGCTGCGAATTTATTGTATGCACTCTTAGATTGTCCTTGACCTTAAGAGTGTGTAAATACTAAATACTAAGCAAAGTGGATTTCACAAATATCCATTTTTAATTATATATTTTGTGTCATCATTATCAAGTGCCGTCTCCACGTCGAAGGTTGGCTACCATGGAGCGCCTTTCTGCTCTGTCTCTTGCTTTCGTGGTGCAGGTTGTCATAGGCTGGTTTGTCCATCTTTTGATGTCACTCGTCCATGTTAGTCTTGGCCTGTCTCTGCCTCTTTTACCTTGTATTTTCCCCTCCAGGATTACTGTTGGTTGGCTGTTGTGTCTTTCAACATGGCTCAAAAATCGCATTTGTCTTGTTTGAATTGTGTTTAGTAGTTCTCTTTTCATTTTTAGTTGTTTTAAGACTTCATCGTTTGTTTTCTTTTCCTTCCATCCAATTCTACCTATTCTTCTATATATCCACTTTTCAAAGGCTTTAATTCTCTGTTCTGTTTTCTTGTCTAATGTCCATGTTACTACACGATATAGGAATGCTGAGAAGACATAACATTTTGCTATTCTTAGTTTTAACCCTGGTGTTATTTGTTTTGATGTTAGTATGTTCTTCGTGATATTAAATTACTTTTTGCCATTTCTATTCTTTTGTTTATTTCAGTTTTAAATTTTCCATCACTGGTTATAGTCTGTCCAAGGTAGTTTTGTATACTAAAACTTATAATGTGCTTGAAGCATGTGTTTTATAGTTTGACACATCATAATGTCCCGATGATTGGAAGGCGTATCAGTGACGGAAGCAATTGTTTCATGTGGCATTTTTCCTCATCAGAACAAATCATGTTCTTCATGCTGTACCTTTTCTATTAACAATGTCAGGGATGTTATCTACTTATTTCCTCCTTTCTACAACTTTGGGAAAACGCAGCCGTTCCCATAAAGTATATTTGTCTGATATTTGGTTATTTGGTTATGGAAGGCCACGGTATTACTGCAAACGAATTAAAATTCATAATTGCTCAACCGCCCGTGCCAGCGCAATCATCCGAATTAATATCTCATCTCCCAAACAGAGAAAGGTAACTGTAGTCCCCATCGTAGCAGTCTCAGCACACGCCAAAAGACATAAGGCGAACTGCGCAGAAAGTGAACACAGCCAACTGTTCCCTGTCATACGATATCATCATTCATCGTAAACAAGCGGGATATCGAAACAGGATCAAAACGGACGAGACACACAGCTCACAGTGTGCACAGAGCACTTAACTCAGTAGCTCCTGCAACAAGCCGGACTTGGAATATGAGGAAACTATAACAAGGAACACTTTTCAAAACCATGTGACTAATGACATCGTCGTCAAAACCATGTGGCTAATGACATCGTCGTCAAAACCATGTGACTAATGACATCGTCGTCAAAACCATGTGACTAATGACATCGTCGTCAAAACCATGTGACTAATGACATCGTCGTCAAAACCATGTGACTAATGACATCGTCGTCAAAACCATGTGACTAATGACATCGTCGTCAAAACCATGTGACTAATGACATCGTCGTCAAAACCATGTGACTAATGACATCGTCGTCAAAACCATGTGACTAATGACATCGTCGTCAAAATCATGCACTTTTTTCCGTCCTTTATTGACGGTGGCTTTTATTAGATTCAATGTCCTGTCTTATTTGCCGGGTCAAAGATGTTCTATCCACACTCAGCGCGTTCTCTTTTCTCTTTCTTGGGTGTTGATATTATCGACCCCTAATAATGATATCTTAATTTTTCTGTTGTATATAATCGCCCCCCCCCCATAGTGATATCTTATTTTGTCTGTTGTGTATAATCGACCCCCCCCCCCATAGTGATATCTTAATTTTTCTGTTGTATATGGTACTTGATTGTTCTGTTGAGTATGGTACTTGATTGTTCTGTTGTGTTTGGCACTTGATTGTTCTGTTGTGTATGGTACTCTGGTTGTTCTGTTGTGTATGGTACTTGATTGTTCTGTTGTGTATGGTACTTGATTGTTCTGTTGTGTATGGTACTTGATTGTTATGTTGTGTATGGTACTTGATTGTTCTGTTGTGCATGGTACTTGATTGTTCTGTTGTGTATGGTACTTGATTGTTCTGTTGTGTATGGTACTTGATTGTTCTGTTGTGTATGGTACTTGATTGTTCTGTTGTGTTTGGTACTTGATTGTTCTGTTGTGTATGGTACTCTGGTTGTTCTGTTGTGTATGATACTTGATTGTTCTGTTGTGTATGGTACTTGATTGTTCTGTTGTGTATGGTACTTGATTGTTCTGTTGTGTATGGCACTTGATTGTTCTGTTGTGTATGGTACTTGATTGTTCTCTTGTGTTTGGTACTTGATTGTTCTGTTGTGTATGGTACTTGATTGTTCTGTTGTGTATGGTACTTGATTGTTCTTGATGTAAATTATATAAATTTCTGGCCGCAAATAATATCACCATGAAGAAGCATATTATACAGAGTATATTCATTCCCACATGATGTTACAGTGCCAAACATGGTCAATTACGACTAAGCATTAAAAAAAGCATATTACTACAGAGATGCGATGTCTGAGAAAAGTGCTTGGAGTGACCAGAAAAGACAGAATCAGGAATGATGTTATAGAGAAAGAGTTATCATTGAACCATCCTAAGCTACAAACAGAAACAACAAATCAGCTGGTTTGCCCATCTAGAAAGAATGTCTTGTGATTTCTTACCATACAATGTATATAAGAGAAGAGAAGAGCAAGAGGCAGACCTAGAGTAAGATGGGCACACGAACAACATTTTAAAAAGAACGCTACAACATCAATTGGTAATGATCTAAGGCGCCAAAAGGGTGAGACTGTGTATCTCCCCCGACACACGAACGGGTACAAGAGGAAATGAAGAAAGAGAATGATATAATTTTCTTTCTAATATGATATTTACATTTTCTTGCTGTTAATAATGTAATGTTTTGTTTTATGTGGTATTTTAATTTCCTTGCTGTAAGTGGTATTATTGAGTAGACCACTATATATATCTTTGTAGTAATATAGATTAAGAAGGTGAAACAAAGAAAGAGATCAGAAGCAGGATAGCAAAAGCAGCAGCGAATATTAAAAACCTGGACAAAATATGGAAATAAAAATACTAAGCAAGAAAAGCAAACTTAGAATATTCAACTCAATTGCATTATCAATACTTGCTTCCACAGGTAAAAGCTGGAAATCAGAAGAGGAGATTGAGAGAAAACGAAACGCTTTGGAAGACAAATAAGAAGAATACTCTGTGTACAATGGAATTAATTCAAGACTAATATTGAGATTAGAGAAATAGCCATGCAACATAAGATCTCATCTAAAATTAAGGAAAGAAGATGGACACGTGTCGGACATGTGCTGAGAAGAGACAAGAGAATTCCAAAACAGGCTCTTCTTTGGGAAACATCAGGATACAATTAAGGAAGGCCCAGAGAGACACTGAAAATAACACTTAAAAGAGAAGCAAAGTTGGCAGGCATAGACTCATTAGATAAGATCAAACATCTCGCCCAGAATAGAGATGGGTGGCGACAACCACTAGGAGCACTATGTGACGTCACACGGCGCGGGTAGGATCAAGATGGTGGAGTTCCCATGTGATCAAACACATTTATATGTTAACATACTTTGGTTTTTTATTTTGTGTATACATCTTTTGCAATCTCTGGGTATAAATGAATATCTCACCTTTCACCAGCTCATCTTTGTAGCTACATCGTTGCACTTTCTCTTCTCCATAATGTAACAGAGCTGTTCGGCTGTTAAAAGTGGAGATTTGCCAGTGCATATTGTGATATCGTTGCTTCCATTCTTGTGTGGACCTTGTCATTTCTATCAGGTAGTTGTAAAATACTGGCTGGTTTCAGTAGAAGACGATACAGGGAAACAAGAAATATGGAATGGACATAATAGCGTTGATACCAAGACAGACAATACAAAGATATTCTGTTAAATGAAGTAGGTATCACATATCGTTCCGAGTTATCATAGTCTGTCAGGCGGACCTGATTCTGGATCCTTGCCTGTCATCGCCTGCAAATATGTGACGGTAATGCTGCATGACAGGACGCCCACAGATAACTTCAGTCTTCGATGACAGCTATCGGGTTAAGAGCACGCTGATATTTCAAGGAACTATACACAAACTGAGTCACTCGATATTCGAGGATGGATCGCATTTTGTCAGGGTCACACCCACAATTCTGAACGTCTGTGACGCCGAAATTAATGGGTTTTCTCAGGCAGGTCTTGTTAAGCTCTTTAGTATACCCTCCCCCACCCAAAGGTCGCCCTTGTTTTGCAATGAGAAAGATTTATTAAATGCGTGAAATAGTTCCGTTTATTGTTAACGCTTATGTTAATTTTGCTAATGTTAACGTTAATTTTCCTGGTGTTAATATTGTTAATGTTGATGCTGTTAATTTTAAAGTTGTTAATGTTAGTGCTGCTAATGTTGTTAATATTAGTGCTGTTAATGTTGTTAATATTAGTGCTGTTAATGTTGTTAATATTAGTGCTGTTAATGTTGTTAATATTAGTGCTGTTAATGTTGTTAATATTAGTGTTGTTAATGTTGTTAATATTAGTGCTGTTAATGTTGTTAATATGAGTGCTGTTAATGTTGTTAATATTAGTGCTGTTAATGTTGTTAATATGAATGCTGTTAATGTTGTTAATATGAGTGCTGTTAATGTTGTTAATATTAGTGCTGTTAATGTTGTTAATATTAGTGCTGTTAATGTCAGTTAGAAATGAGCTTACTCAACCTGCCTCTATCGGTTAAAGTAACCACATAACATATTATGTTGAGAGCATTAGAGGTCAACATTTGGAGATGAAGAAACTGGAGATTGTTCTTCTACTACTGCTACTTCTACTACTATTGCTACTTCGAACTACTATTGCTACTTCTACTACTACTGCTACTTATATTACTATTGCTACTTTTACTACTACTGCTACTGCCGCCGCCGCCACCCCACCACCACTACCAACCTACCTACCTACTCGACTATCTATCTGTACATCCGTATTTCTGTACGTCTACCAATCTGTTTTCAACTTTGAACGTTCAATGCCCATTCATTTTAAAGCAGGATCTGGTATAGACTGCCCGTTAGTAAAGATCAAACCATAACTGTCTTGTTTAATGTTAGCCATGCTTAACCATATCTATATACTAATGAGAAAAGGTTAATGTGTAGCACTATATTGGCCAAATGAAATTAAACTTGGTGTACGTTTCAGTTTGGATGGTGTATACTTTCCCATGTAGTTACAAGTGTCTCGCCTTATTCGTGGACATATAATCATTGCCCATCTAAATCATATGCCAAGTTGCCGAAAGAGATAATTTGTCACAAATAAATGAGACGCAAGTGCGTAGATTTAACCACACGCATGGGAACACGCAATCTTTGAAATAGAGACTACCAAGAGTCCTACAGAAACATCTTTTTTTTTTAAACAATGCCCAAATTGAACCAACAACAACGAACTACCGCTATCGTGGTGTTGCACGTTGTTAGCTCCTGGAGAGACTATATCAGTTGTATACCAACATTTCAATGTTCACCTGAACACATATCAGGCAACCAAGCTTGTTGCCACCAAACTGGATTCACTGGGGATCGCCACAAAAGTTAGCAACCACGACTTACAACCTGCACAAGACCGCGCCAAATACTTACGCATTTTTGTTAGAGACCTATCCAGGCAACATGGACTGTCAGGAACATTCTATGATTGAGAAATGTGTCGTGTAGAATAATGCGGAACAGGCACAGAGAGGCAAATGTCTTTCCATACAACCTGCAGTTCGACAAGTACTGTTAGTTCGCTAAAGACAAGCGCGCTTGGTCTGGTCCAGACAGCATGTGACATGACCTTGTTATCACTGAAGATACATAGTGTTCGGTTGTGAATCAAGATTCGGAGCAATGCGATGATTGGCATTGTTAGGTGTACAGACATCAAGAAAATCATTTCGCTGACAATTGTGACCTTCACAGAAACAGAATGACAAGAGGCAGTGCTTTGGGGACAAATGTACCGTACAGCCAGAACAAAACTCGTCATCATCAATAGCAGTCTGATGTGTATTAGATACAGAGATGAAATAATCGAACCACACGTAAAGCCTGTTCTTAATGCTAATGGAACAGGTGCGATTTTGCAGCAGGACAATGCTCGTCACCATATACATACGTCATGAACCACTTTCAGCAACAACGGATTGTCTTAGCTTTACTGTTTCTCCGGACATTTCTCCATTGAGTACGTGTGGGACGAGCATGAGCATCTCCATTGAGTACGTGTAGGACGAGCATGAGCATCTCCATTGAGTACGTGTGGGACGAGCATGAGCATCTCCATCGAGTACGTGTGGGGCGAGCATGAGCATCTCCATTGAGTACGTGTGGGACGAGCATGACCATCTCCATTGAGTACGTGTGGGACGAGCATGAACATCTCCATTGAGTACGTGTGGACGAGCATGAACATCTCCATTGAGTACGTGTGGACGAGCATGAACATCTCCATCGAGTACGTGTGGGACGAGCATGAACATCTCCATTGAGTACGTGTGGGACGAGCATGAACATCTCCATTGAGTACGTGGGACGAGCATGAACATCTCCATTGAGTACGTGTGGGACGAGCATGAACATCTCCATTGAGTACGTGTGGGACGAGCATGAACATCTCCATTGAGTACGTGTGGGACGAGCATGAACATCTCCATTGAGTACGTGTGGGACGAGCATGAACATCTCCATTGAGTACGTGTGGGACGAGCATGAACATCTCCATTGAGTACGTGTGGGACGAGCATGCGCATGGGCTGCGAAGAAGACAAAACCACCTTAAAAACCAGCACAAACGTTGCAGGAAGTACATGCCTCAACAACGGATCAACATCTCATCGGCTCGATGAGAAGGCGCTATCAAGTAGTGATAACAGTTCCATTTGACACACACGATATCGAAATGAAGATTTAATCTTTACTGTAATTGTTATCTTTCTTTCGCAATACATTAACAAAAATCAAAGAAATCACGCGCTATTCAATAATTAGTCATATTGTGTATCAAGTTTTATTTTGTATTGTCCGAGAAATCACCCACAGTCACTTATATAGGGTTGCACAGTAACTTTTTCCACGAGAATGGCAGGATAAAAAATGTAACATTTTAAATGCGTCGCAAGAATATATGAACGTTTGTAGGACTTCCATGTTAGCCTAGTGTGCGATGATGTCAGTGTAATTGTGCTGACGTTTGGCTGAGTCTAGTCAACCAATAGAACGTTGCAGTGCTGCTGCTAACGAGATCAATAGCTTACTTCATGCCGCACAGGAAAGAGGCAACAGAAATAAATCATGCTTGTATGGGCGGAGCTATAGGTGACATCTGTCATCGCATGAGTGCCCATGACACAGACATCATTAAAGAAAAAAGATACTAGCATTAATAATCAGCCAAGCTGGCGATAGATCTCCGAATGTTGATTGAAACAGTTTTTCTATAGATGCTCATTCGGTGTAAAGGTCAAGGACAATGACTTGTGAAAGCTTGTTGGCTGAGTGGTAGTGCGCTCATTACTCATCACAAGTGTCTTGAGTTCAATGCGCTGATGTGTCGAGGAATCGGCTTCGTGGTTCACGAAACTTCTTACAATTAGTACATCGGTACTTGAAGACTGTGTACATCTGTACTTGAAGACTGTGTACATCTGTGCTTGAAGACTGTGTACATCTGTGCTTGAATACTGTGTACATCTGTGCTTGAATACTGTGTACATCTGTGCTTGAAGACTGTGTACATCTGTACTTGAAGACTGTGTACATCTGTGCTTGAAGACTGTGTACATCTGTGCTTGAATACTGTGTACATCTGTGCTTGAAGACCGTGTACATCTGTACCTGAAGACTGTGTACATCTGTGCTTGAAGACTGTGTACATCTGTACTTGAAGACTGTGTACATCTGTACCTGAATACTGGTGGCGGCTACATGCAAACATTTAGGCCAAGCACTTAGCAAATTCTAAAAACTACAGTTTTATGATTGTCGTTTTGCTACAGGCTAGAAATTGCTAGGAATTCAATCAGACGCGTCAATAGTATAATGAAAGAGTCGATGAGAACATAGTAGGAGGTTGTGATCACAGAGAAAGTCTTTTGAGAGAGTGTGATACAACATCAACGATATTAGAGATATTAGCGATGAGAGACAGGTTAGAGATTAGCGATGAGAGGCAGTTTAGAGATTAGCGATGAGAGGTAGTTTAGAGATTAGCGATGAGAGGTAGTTTAGAGATTAGCGATGAGAGGCAGTTTAGAGATTAGCGATGAGACGTAGTTTAGAGATTAGCGATGAGAGGTAGTTTAGAGATTAGCGATGAGTGGCAGTTTAGAGATTAGCGATGAGAGGTATAGTCCGTTCAGATTCGTTTGCCGAGATGTTATGATTTATAATTCAAAAAGTTCTTGATGATTTCACATGATTTTTGGCATACGGTGTTAAAATGTCCATGTCACGAGAACATATGTGTTACTCGATGTCTAGCTATAACGGTTTTCTTAAAGCGGCGAATTCCTTTGATCTTTGCCCATGTAACTATTATTTTGACCCTAATCAAAATGTTTTACAGTAATCTAGTGCAACGATGACCCATAGGCGTGTTCATAAAATTTTACTTGGTGGCAATTATACAAATTTTAAATTATATATAGAACTTTTGTTCGTAGAGTCAATTTGATATAGTTCCATGCTCTTGGTGTGAGTTTCCCAAATGTTGTCGCTGCCTTTCAAATACGTACATTTAGTTCTTCATCTAAGGAAAGTGTGGCTGTAATAGTGGATCCAAGATAGCTGAACTTCTGTACTGACTCAAGCAGGCTTCCATTCAAAGTAATGGTTGTTGGTTTGCTTATAACATATTTTTGATTGCTTGGGTGGTCTTGAACAATAAACTGTTTAACAAATCAACTAGGAAATTTTGCAAATCAAACTATTTATCTGTAGACTTAATCAGAGTAATGATCATTCAGAATCAGACGAGTCAAATAGGTCGATTACTGCTTTCGGCTGAACAAACAACAAACCATCCTTTTTCCAATATTCCTCTTCTTGTCGTAACACATGATCCTCACATTTTACCCAGTAGTCTTTATTTATATTTGATAGAGCCTGATTTGTAAGTGTCTCAACATCGCATAATTTGAAAGTTTTATTTGTATATGCTACGTGTCCTTTAACTTTTGCCCAAACTAGTTCTATAGGATTTAAGTGTGCATGATATGGAGGTAGTCTCAAACATCTATGGCCATGTTCTTGAATTAACTTGTCTATTTTAAATATCTTTGTACGTTGTGTCTGTTTTACAAGGCTAAGCAATTCGGGTTTCAAGTAGCTGTCGTTAACTTGTATGTGTTCTTTTATGAGCCACGTTTTGATTG
This sequence comes from Megaustenia siamemsis, assembly GCA_032433765.1. Taxonomy (NCBI): domain Eukaryota; kingdom Metazoa; phylum Mollusca; class Gastropoda; order Stylommatophora; family Ariophantidae; genus Megaustenia; species Megaustenia siamemsis. The sequence goes on along the minus strand of JAVIAB010000089.1, from coordinate 3,168 downwards.
CATCTTTTGTACTTGATGATGTTGGGATTCTATCTTCTACGTTAACTACGTTATGGTATGAAGCATTGTCCATTATCAGACAAGAAGGTCGATCTAATATTGGAAGGATACTTTTCTCGATCCAGTCTTTAAATATGTGCCCATTCATTTCGGAGTGGTAGTCTCTATTGTCTATGGATTTTGAAATGAAAACGAGATGAGCATTCTGCAACAACCCATTATGTCTGCTACCTGCATGTGCAACTATCAAACGTTGCCCTTTACTGCTTGGTACTGATCTTTTAATACTTCCATCTGCTAACTGCCATTCCTTTTCATTTGTATGATGAGCGTTGATCCAAGTTTCATCTAAATAAACAATATCATAATCATTTTCGCGCATTTCCTTCACTTCACGTAAATACTTGCTTCTAAGAGCTACTAGATGTGGCTTCTCACAAATAATGTTTTTTCCACCAGCATACTTTCTAAAGGTGAAGCCTGCACTTCTTAATATTTTCCATAATGAAGTTTTTGATATTTCAATGTCGTTGTTAGTTTTCAGCCAAAGCTTCAACTTTCTAAGTGTCACTTCTTCGTTTATATCAAACATTCGACAGATTTCTCTTTTACTAGGTCCTTATCAAAACTGTCTAACGTTTCTTTCCTTCCTTGCTTTCTTGCATTTGTTGGCAATAAATATCCGCTTCCTTTAACTATTCGATCAAATGAACGTTTACAAACCTAAAATATGCATTGTTCTCTTCTCAGGGTTTGATAAAGAACAATAAAGATGTCCCTTTTTACGCTCTCTGCAGAAGTATTGATAAATCTTTATAGCAATGTTATGCTCAGTAAAATATTTTGCCTTTATATTCATTCTCACATAGACTTGCAGAAGATAATATGGATAGTGCCGCCTCCTTTCTGTAAATATTGAGATTTGCCTCTGAATTATGACTCGAACTCGAGTCTACGGCCGTGATTTTGACGTCACATAATTTCCGGTTTCGGCTAAAATGTCATTTTGTGCTAAACGGGAAATTTCATGTGTAACATTTCTTTATAAAAATTTATAGTGGAAACATAACTATTTTAGGACGGTGCGCATTCAGCCGTGAAGGTCATGCCAATATGTTAAAGAATCAGCTGTGAGATGTAAGCATCTACATAATCCCGCCGGTGTTTATAATATCGATTAACTTTTTTTTAATATAGGTTAAATAAGCATCTTTGAAACTGGATCACATTTCTTTGATAAAAAAATATTTTTATAGCGACATTAGTATTCTAAACCTAACTTCAAAAGATCAATGCAAATGAAGAATAAGTTTTTGAAAAAAATAAATTAATGTCTAGGCAAACGAATTTGAACGGACTATAGTTTAGAGATTAGCGATGAGAGTAGTTTAGAGATTAGCGATGAGAGGCAGTTTAGAGATTAGAGATGAGAGACAGTTTAGAGATTAGCGATGAGAGGTAGTTTAGAGATTAGCGATGAGATGTGGTTTAGAGATTAGCGATGAGAGGTAGTTTAGAGATTAGCGATGAGCGGCAGTTTAGAGATTAGCGATCAGAGGTGGTTTAAAGATTAGCGATGAGAGGTAGTTTAGAGATTAGCGATGAGAGGCAGTTTAGAGATTAGCGATGAGAGGTAGTTTAGAGATTAGCGATGAGAGGTAGTTTAGAGATTAGCGATGAGAGGTGTTTTAGAGATTAGCGATGAGAGATGGTTTAGAGATTAGCGATGAGAGACAGTTTAGAGATTAGCGATGAGAGACAGTTTAGAGATTAGCGATGAGTGGTGGTTTAGAGATTAGCGAGGTAGTTTAGAGATTAGCGATGAGAGACAGTTTAGAGATTAGCGATGAGAGGCAGTTTAGAAATTAGCGATGAGAGGCAGTTTAGATATTAGCGATGAGAGACAGTTTAGAGATTAGCGATGAGAGGCAGTTTAGAGATTAGCGATGAGAGACAGTTTAGAGATTAGCGATGAGAGACAGTTTAGAGATTAGCGATAAGAGGCAGTTTAGATATTAGCGATGAGAGACAGTTTAGAGATTAGCAATGAGAGACAGTTTAGAGATTAGCGATGAGAGACAGTTTAGAGATTAGCGATGAGAGACAGTTTAGAGATAGCGATGAGAGGTAGTTTAGAGATTAGCGATGAGAGGCAGTTTCGAGATTAGCGATGAGAGGTAGTTTAGAGATTAGCGATGAGAGGCAGTTTAAATATTAGCGATGAGAGGTGGTTTTAGAGATTAGCGAAGAGAGGTGGTTTAGAGATTAGCGAAGAGAGGTAGTTTAGAGATTAGCGATGAGAGACAAGTTTAGATATTAGCGATAAGAGACAGTTTAGAGATTAGCGATGAGAGGCAGTTTAGATATTAGCGATGAGAGATAGTTTAGAAATTAGCGATGAGAGGTAGTTTAGAGATTAGCGATGAGAGGCAGTTTAGATATTAGCGATGAGAGACAGTTTAGAGATTAGCGATGAGAGGTAGTTTAGAGATTAGCGATGAGAGACAGTTTAGAGATTAGCGATGAGAGACAGTTTAGAGATTAGCGATGAGAGATAGTTTAGAGATTAGCGATAAGAGACAGTTTAGAGATTAGCGATGAGAGGCAGTTTAGATATTAGCGATGAGAGACAGTTTAGAGATTAGCGATGAGAGGTAGTTTAGCGATTAGCGATGAGAGGCAGTTTAGATATTAGCGATGAGAGGTAGTTTAGAGATTAGCGATAAGAGGCAGTTTAGATATTAGCGATGAGAGGTAGTTTAGAGATTAGCGATGAGAGACAGTTTAGAGATTAGCGATGAGAGACAGTTTAGAGATTAGCGATAAGAGGCAGTTTAGATATTAGCGATGAGAGGCAGTTTAGATATAGCGATGAGAGGTAGTTTAGAGATTAGCGATGAGAGACAGTTTAGAGATTAGCGATGAAAGCAGTTTTAGAGATTAGCGATGAGAGGTAGTTTAGAAATTAGCGATGAGAGGTAGTTTAGAGATTAGCGATGAGAGGACAGTTTAGAGATTAGCGAGAGGTAGTTTAGAGATTAGCGATGAGAGGTAGTTTAGAGATTAGCGATGAGAGGTAGTTAGAGATTAGCGATGAGAGGCAGTTTAGAGATTAAAATTAAATATTTTACTGCAAAGTGAACATTCAAAAACGTTTGTCACACGTCC